>JAWPHD010005343.1:0-165786 GCA_037043455.1 Cyrtodaria siliqua | reverse complement strand
ACCATTAACTGATTTCACTGCTGAGCCAGTCTTGTATTCTATTACATTCTCCTTCAAATATCAGCTAACTAGACAATCACAAGTCTCTCTTTCATAGCAGATAAATACTTCAGGGCATCTTAGTATTTGCAGCTGACTGCAGATATTAGTAGACCAGATAGGTGAAATGAAAAGTAATAGTATTACTTATTTGTCAAGTAGGTACTTTTGATACCCAGTCTGATTGTTTAGGAGCAAGATGATAGGCTTGTGTAACCAACAAAGTATAGAAAATATGTCAATAAAATAGTATACTCATGAACTGTCAATTAATGTGATATTTTTTTCGTAGCCCACAAATTTTAGAAAGTAAAATGGGGGCTATACATAGGAATCACGTTGTCCGTCCCGTTGCTTCCAGTTTTATTACTTCTCAGATAATAGTAACACGGTTGCATAGTTGGTATGATTTGAGAATACATTATGAAAGCCACATAAGGTTACATTCCACTAATTATACAGACTTCGTAAGGTTACACTCCACTAAGGGTCGTATTTCGAAGTTACTATATGAACGGATCATGTCGCTAAAATATTCTTCTTGCAAAAGTCGTATATCGGCCACTCTGTTCAATTCTTTAACAAAACTAGTTAGAAAGAGTTTTAAGGTGTAAACCAGTTAAACCTCTCTATAACTCAATTGAAAAGAGCTGCCATGACTATATAACTAAAGTACGGTCTAAATCATCTGAAGGGTGGTTCACTGCATCTGATTTTCTATGAGCAATAAATATCATGCAAATCATTTAAAAGTAGATATAAAACTCGAACCGGAAATGTAACATTCAAGGACCACAGTCAACCAAAAACCAGCACAGAAACAATAATTACAAATATGAATAAAATGCAAATATTACGAATATAAAAGTCCTCAACACGGCTTAAAGCTCTAGAAAAATGAATAAGTTGACACCACCACTCGAATTGACCACCATTTATCCGCTTTTACTTTGAAAAGTACAGAAATGAGATATAATACATTGTTTAGCATTTTCCTCTTTTTTTGTGATTTTATTTAAAACCCGTGCATTTCAATAATTAATACAATAAATCATATCATTTAGCCTTACCGTAATAACATGTCCAATTGTTAGTTGCAAAACCTCGTATTTGAACAAAATGGAATTGAATTGAATTGGATTTTATAGTCGCACCAACAGCTAAGGTCATATGGCGACTTTCCAGCTTCTACTGGTGGAGGAAGACCCCAGGTGCCCCTCCGGGCAATTTTCGTGCACGGGCGGTCACCTGGGTAGAACCACCGAGGTTCCGCAAGCCAGCTGGATAGCTTCCTCACATAAAGATTCCTAGGCGCCTGAGGGATCGAACCTACAGCGGTGAGGGGCAAGTGATTGCAAGTCAGAGACTCTTACCACTCGGCCACGGACGCCCCTGAACAAAATGGAAGAAAATGTAGAAGCAAAACCTCGTATTGCGTAATGTTTCATAATTCTCCTATTTACCTTTATTTCTATTGCAATTAGTTTTATCTGAGTTAAAATAACATAAATATGAAGACTTTTCATTTTAACCATTCCAAAGAGTCACAATAATTTAACTTAATTTTACCCCCCCCCCCCCCCCCCCCCCCCCCCGGTTCAATAGGACCATTTATTTTAATTCAATGTATAAATATGATATATGAAATATGCAATAAAAGTAAAGAAACGTTTTAATTACTATGTTGAATGGAGTCAAAAGTACGGTGATAAATGTAATAAAACAAGGGAGTGTGTTTACAAAACATTTTATTATTAGATGGAAGAAGAAATTAAGTTGGTTTGTTTGTTTGTTTGTATGGTGTTCTATGTCATTTTCAACGCATGTAAGGTTATATATAACGGGTCATTTTTTTTGTGGTGGAGGCAGACCACCCACTTTTCCTGCAGAGAACCAGTACTGTACACCTCCCGCCATCCGTAAGAATCGACACTTCCTCACAAGTCGAGCTCCCAGTGGGATTCAAACTCACAGCGGGGAGAGGCAAATGTTTACAACACAACGCCGTTTACCATTCGACCACGGAGACGATTTAAGTTGGATTACAACAATTAAAATATGAACATATTAGAGAGAATCAACAAAAAGCAGCAAGTCTGACAAATAATTATGATCTGGAATTTCCGCTATATATTGTATGTACAATATGCTGCTTTTAATCGAATGGTACATGGCTACGTAAGACCTTTCCTTTTGGAAAAAATACTAAAACAACAAATAATACAGCAAATAGTATTCCTTCAATGTTTCATTATTCACAGAGTACGCGTTTGGCTCAATCATGTGAGCAAACTTAGGATGCAACATTTTGCAAACTATTTACGTTAAATACAGTACTGAACTAGCTCAATTTTTCAAAGAGCTACTTCAACTTTTATGAAGTTCTTGTTACAAAGTGTAGTGTGATTAAAACGTCTACAACATCACAGTTGTGTCCTTTCTCTAGTTAACTGCAACTTTCTTTTTAAAAAACATCTTGGGATTTCTTTGGAATATTATGTGCAATTAAGTGTGCAGTGTATACAATATATAGAAGAAATTCCCGTGTTGCGTTTTCATATCACTTGAGTGTATATTGATACACTTTTATTGAGAAGTCGTTCAATCAAAAGACAATGGGGTGTTGTTTTTTTACATTATTATGAAAGAGTTTCAAGCGAGTCTTTGAATTCAGAATATTTTCTTCACATAATGTACACAGATATTTAATTACTTTCAGTTGTATCCTTGTTACATGTTTTATAGGTCCCATGTTTGTGTGAATATTTATATTATGGCTAACCAGCACTCTGGGACAACATTCCACTGATCTTTTTTACTGGCATTAAGTATATGAACTTTATGACTCTTGTTGTAAGGGCATAACTGTTACCTAATTACACCTGATCATCAGGGCTATCAGCTTGACCTCACTGATGTAACATGATAAATTACCAGGCACTGGCTGTCTGGTGGTTGAATGTATTTCTCCTTAATTTTCAGATAAGACCATACACATTATAAGTGGTGATATTTGCCTCTTTCAGGAAATTCTTTAAGGAGTAATTACACCATTGTGTTTGTGCTTCCATGGTGTATAGTCAAATAGTGCCTAATGAAAAACGTTTCCCTGCCTTACTAGTGATACAAAATGCACACTTTTGATTGCTTTTTGTTATTATAACCTATAATTCATCCGAATGATGTATAGGGAACATTTATTAGTGTTTGTTTGATTATATTATACCTCATTTGCATATTCCACTCTTTGTTTAATGTGACATCATCCGATCCATAAAGTTGCATATTGACCGGGCGCCCGTTCCGATAGCTATATTAACGGACGTGTGAAAAAAACGACGTCAAAATAATTCATAAAACATATTGATTTAATTTATTGGTCAGATTTGGTATAATATAACAAATAATGCATGGTGCTTTGCTTTGTATAAAACGAAGAAGGAAAATCAATGGTGCAATGTCACCCAAATAATAGTTAAAAGGTTATAACATTAAGGACTGATGCTAGTATCTTCTCTGTGATTTGGGTTGGAGGTTGTACTCTACTTCACCACAACTGTTTTTTTCACAAGGCAAGTGATATGCGTAAAATACGTGGGATAATATATTCTATTGATTTTTTGATTCATTTCTGTAGGCAAACCCTTTAAAAATAGAAATAATTGATAATTGTTACATCTTATTTTGGAACCGTTATTTTCTTTTCTCTTAAAAAAAATCATCACATCTTTTTTGGTAAAAGAAAAATATTGTTTTAATCCTTGTAGGTCCTTGTAACAATATGTGTCCAACAAAATCTTAGCACAAATTATATACAGCTTTGATACAGGCTTCACCAACAACACTTGTGAAAATAGGAGGGTCTGGTCAGTTTTATTGCCATCAATTACTACTACATATTAACAGGTCAGTTATAAAAGTCTTCATGCTGTGAAATAGCACAGTTTTGAGCAGGTTTTTTTACCAGAGTATTGAAGTCCTAACAGTTTCCTTTATCAGCTGCTATTAAAGAAGATTCAGCAATCAAGTGTTTGGAACTGTCTTGTTAATAGTAATATATTGGCCAGTTTGTGAGGTGGTGGTCTCTAAGGGATAAGTGATCATTATCAACCTCTCACAATCATCTTATCTTGATCCATTATAATCTGGCACTAATTTCATGCTGTGATGAAACCCAAGTCTACGTCTGGCTATGTAACACAGAGAAACAGATAACCAGCGTATTTGCGTAAATACCCAATTAAAATTAGTGAATACCTAATTAAAATTTAAATGCAGGGTATCAAAAAGCATACAAAAAAAACTTTACGCAAATAATTTTTTTGATCGTGCGTATCGCATTTTCGCTCAATATGTACAATGTAAAATTAACAGCTCGATCCAATCAAGAAATAGCATTATCACGCGACATGAGCATGACCCCTGTTTTGATTATTGTAGTCAATCGCCTTTGTATATTATTGGGCAAATGCAATGTCAAGGAGTGCTGTTTTGGTAATGGTGTAGTCGTTTTGATTGACAGCTGTGTTGTAAATTACAACTGCGCGTGCGTAAAATTTTGTTGACCATGGTATAACTGCTGAATCTGTCATTTATAGCACGGCTGAAATATACCGGCATTTATAGCACGGTTTAGGCTCAGACCTTCAGGTTTATGAAAATTATATCATAAGCAAGAACAAAGGAAAACCATTAGAGCTATGGTACAATTTAATTATATGCAAGCAAGTTTAAAATAAAAATAATACCTGGTTAATGATTGAGATGCTGATGTTAATGATTAATAAATACTTCAGGATTGTCTTGTATCCCTTTAACATGCTGGTACATCAACAACATCACTGTGCTCAATTTGAAATATAGTATCTGTGCGATGGTCACACTTTATTAAAGAGGCACAGAGCAAATTTCCAATCTTGGGTCAAACCAAACTTTACAAAAGTGTCTCCCAAATCCCCTATTTAATAAAAAAAAAATCTATAAAAAAAGTTTTGAGAGAGAAAACAAATAATTAACAAAACATGTAAAATTTAACTATTTTAAATTTTTGGCAGAAGTTGTTCTTTATTTCGTATTTATTAAATAAATTGCTTATAAAATAGTACAGCCTCTGTCAAGATTAAACTTTCCTTAGAATGGCATGAATAGATTCTTGCTGTACTGATGGATGGAAATACATTACGTTTGTTTGTGTGTGCATGTTTGAGTTTGTAAGCATGTCATTGTAAGATCAGTTATATACTCGTACGAATACAAATATAATATGTATATGACTCATTATTTGATGTTACCATTTACTCAAGTTTTGCCAAGGGACGTGGTGGTCCAGTGGATAGCAAGCTCGGCTTTGAGTCTAGTGAACACGGATACGAGTCTCAATGGCTTCACTGCATTACTTCGATTTCTCCTGAGGCAACACAATCGTAATCCGTGGGATGGGGACGTAAACCTGGTGGTCTTGTGTATCGAAGTCTTTCGTTAAAGAACCATAAGAATCTAATCGATAGTAATCCTATGTATTCTTTCCCTCTACCCATGTCCCTCTCCCCTCCCATCACCTGGATCAGACTGAATACTCTGCTCGACATATTCCATGTATTTAATTTAACTTTTTTCAGACTGCAACGTGGAGGAAGACTCCGAATGCTAAGGTTTATGTTTTCTCAGGTGTTTAATTAATAAATAAATAGGAACTAGAATATTGTCTCAGCAGCCGTGACGTAGTTTGCCGATGCATTCGCCCTTAACCGCGTTCGTTCGCACTATTTTAATTAAATCTGCAAAAATAAATAGTGGCATATTGCTAAAGGCAATAGCCATTCTTATTATTATGTCTTCCACAACAAAGTGGTAGGTGAGACTGATTGTTTTTGGTCTGTCCGTTCGACCGTCATTCCATCACAAATCTTGTCTGCGCTACTTGTTGGATTTTGACGAAACTTTGTTCGAAGCATCAGTATAATGCCTAGTGCGTATATGTTTTTGAGGTCAGTAGGTCAACGCTCAATGTCATCATGACAAGAAAATAAAAATTCTTGCCCACACAGTTATTACTTTCATGGAGGACTGAAAGTGAACAGAGGATGACCCTTTTGATTTTTAGGTCAAAGGTCAAGGTCCTTGCTGACAAAAACGTTCCATATCCATTATCGAACACATCTTAACAAGGTAGTGCAGTGAGGGGAGACACCTGTTTTTCTGTAAAAAAACACTCTAGTTGATTATTGTTGATGGTGCTTTATACATATTACAACACGCATGATAACATCGTACTGTATTTCTTGCGCAATGTTGAATCCAGTAAAAATAGTGGTTTGGTCATCGATACTGCCGCCTCTGAACCAAACCACATGTTTTAGTGGAATCAATAGTGTGCATGAAAGATATTCCGATCACCTTTTATTTTAAAAAAACACAAAAAAAACGTGCTTTAAAACAACCAAACATATGTTATTTGATGAAAATAGACATTTGAAGTCCTGGAAGTTATATTCAACTGTTGAAAGCAAACATTTTTCCTCCTGAAAAAGTAATTCCCAGAATATAGTTTGAAAAAAAAAATCCAGATTATAATAACATATTCTAGAAATGTCCTGGGATTTTTTTTCTTCAGGAAAATGTTTAATACCATTTCAACACATATAATGTGCTTTTTAGCTCGACTATTCGAAATTTCGAAGAATAGTGAGAGCTATCCTATACTCACAAAGCCGACGGCGTCCCCAGCATCACCTTAAAGTTTTCATGCAATAGATTTATAACTTCAATACTACTGAAGCTATTGCATTAAGACTTTATACTAATGTTTCCCATCAAATTCTGCACCTTACCCAACAATCCCCATAACTCTTCCTTACATTTTGACAAAGTTATGGCGCTTTGATTGTCATTTCTTTACCTTAAAGTTTTTGTGTAATAGATTTATAACTTCAAAACTTCCAAAGTTATTGCCTGGGCTCAGAATTGAACCCGCCCCGGGGGTGACAAGAGGTGAAATATGAGGGTGTGGGTGGCCCCTGAGTCAAAAATTAGTAACCATTGAGATCCCCACCCTATAACCATATATACACTTACTGGACATGAACAGACAGATACAACCAGAATAGACACCGGGTTGCTTCCCCACCCCTGGGCACATAGCCCCTCGGTCATAACTTGGAAACCATTGAGATCCCCACCCTATAACCATATATACACTTACTGCGCATGAACAGACGAATATAACCAACCAACCAGCATAGACCCCGGTTTCCTTCCCCACCCCTAGGGACATAGACCCTCGGTAATAACTTTGAAACCATTGAGATTCCACCCTATATCCATATATATATATATCCATATATATATATATACTTACTGGGCATGAACATACGGATACAGCCACTCAACCAGCACTACTTCCCCACCCCTGGTGACATAGCCCCCGGGTCATAACTTGTAAACCGTTGAGATCCCTACCCTATAACCATATATACACTTACTGGGTATTAACAGGCGGAAACAACCATCCAACCAGCCTAGACCCTAGGCTTCTTCCCCACCTCTGTGGTCCTAGCTCCTGGGTCAATCTTTACAAATAATTTGATATTTTATCTCGACTGTTCAAAGGATCTTATGGGGTCTATAGGTCAATGTTCATGGTCACAAATTGCATTTATGTGTTGATAGGCTCTTAGCATCAGGTAAATGTTTACGTTCGCATTTCTTAACATGTAAATAACTTCAATATCTTTTATCCAGTCATCATCAAACTTACATACTTTATTATAAATGGGACGATGATGGTATCTGTTGATTTCAAGATCATTGGATGACAGGTCAAGGTCACAAAGGGGTCAAAGGTCAAATGCATTTACATAATACTTTTAACATATTTTCTTCAAATTTTCAAATTACCTCCGTGTCATCACAGAACAATTGTGGCCCTTGATTTAAAGAAAATTCCAATGTTTACTTCTTGAAACATCTAGCTCGCCCCTTTGTTTTCACTTTTATTTTCTGATGGTATGCCTGGTGTATCTTTTCTTGTTCTCTGAAAATTCCAAATAGTCGAGCTACACCGACCTCTGACAGCTCTTGTTTTCAGTGTTAGCATTTTTAGCTCTACTGGCCAGGGGCCAGCAGAGCTTATGGGATGGTGTTGTCCGTCTTCCGTCGTCCGTCCGTCCGTTAACTTTTCTTCAAACGACTTCTCCTCAGAAACCGCTTGGCTAATTTTGACCAAACTTCACATGGATGATCCTTAGATGAATGTTTTTTAGATTTGTTAAAATTAGGTCAGCGCTAGCCTACATCCAAGATGGCTGCCATTACCATATATGGTCGAAACATTAAAAAATCTTCTCCAGAACCGCTGGACAGATTTCAACAGTTTTTCTTTTAAAATAATCGCCAACGCCTAGACTATCAAGTTTGTTCAAATAAAGTCCCCGGGGTCAAAAATGGCCATGCCCCGGGGGTCCAAAGTTTGTATATTGAGGTTTTGCATGTTTTTCATATAGACATATAGGAAAAAACTTTAAAAAAACTTCTTCTCTGAAACCACAAGGCACAGAGCTCTCATGTATTACGTGTAGCATCAGCTTATGGTCCTCTACTAAGTTTGTTCAAATGGTGACCCTGGGGTCAAATTTGTCCCCGCCCCGAAGGTCACAGTTTTACATAGACTTATATAGGAATTTTTTTTTAAGAGCCAGAAGTATGATATTTTGCGTTAACTATAAACTTATGGTCCTTTACCAAGTTTGTTCAAATGGTGACCCTCAGGTCACATTTGGCCCCGCCCCATAGGTCACATGTTTTACACAGACATGTATAGGGAAAAACTTAAAAAATCTTCTTCTCTGAAACTGCAAGAGCCAAAGGTTTAATATTTTGCATTTGCTATAAGCTTGTGGTCCTCTACCAAGTTTGTTCAAATGGTGACCCAGGGATCACATTTGGCCGCACCCGAGGGGTCACAGATTTACATAGGCTTGTATAGGGAAAAACTGAAAAAAACCTTCTTCTCTGGAACCACATGGCACAGAGCTCTCATGTATTACATGTAGCATCAGCTTAATGTCCTCTACTAAGTTTGTTCAAATGGTGACCCTGGGGTCAAATTTGTCCCCGCCCCGAGGGTCACTGTTTTACATAGACTTATATAGGATTATTTTTTTTTAAATCTTCTTCTCGGAAAGGGGGCGTCCGTGGCTGAGTGGTTAACGTCTCTGACTTGAGATCACTTGCCCCTCACCGCTGTAGGTTCGATCCCTCAGGGGCCTAGGAATCTTTATGTGAGGAAGCTATCCAGCTGGCTTTCGGAACGTCGGTGGTTCTACCCAGGTGCCCGCCTGTGCAAGAAAATTGCCCGGAGGGGCACCTGGGGTCTTCCTCCACCAGTGGAAGCTGGAAAGTCGCCATATGACCTTTGCTGTTGGTGTGACTATAAAATCCATTTCAATCTTCTCGGAAACTACAAGAGCCAGAGGTTTGATATTTTACATTTATTATAAGCTTATGGTCCTTTACCAAGTTTGTTCAAATGGTGACCCTGGGGTCACATTTGGCCCCGCCCCAAGGGTCACATGTTTTACATAGACATGTATAGGGAAAAACTTAAAAAATCTTCTCTGAAACTGCAGGAGCCAGAGGTTTAATATTTTGCTGTTGCTATAAGCTTATGGTCCTTTACCAATTTTGTTCAAATGGTGACCCTGGGGTCACATCTGGCTCCGCCCCGTGGGTCACAGTTTTACATAAATGCTTTTATAGGGAAAAACTGAAAAAAATCTTCTTCTCTGGAACTGCAAGAGCCAGAGGTTTAATATTTTGCATTTGCTATAAGCTTATGGTCCTTTACCAAGTTTGTTCAAATTGTGACCCTCGGGTCACATTTGACCCCGCCCCAAGGGTCACATGTTTTACATAGACATGTATAGGGAAAAACTTAAAAAATCTTCTTCTCTGAAACTGCAAGAGCCAGAGGTTTAATATTTTGCATTTGCTATAAGCTAATGGTCTTCTACCAATTTTTTTTTATTATTTTGTTAGCTCTATGTTGGACCAGTCGGACCAGTAACAGAGGAGTTATGGCTCTTGATTTAGTTAATAAGGTAGGGCCTTCATTTTTCATCTGATTTTTACCAAGCTTTACCAGATTTTTTAGTTATGGCCCTTGATTTAGTTAAAAAGCTGTTTTTTGCCTGAAACTTTCAAAAAAACGTGAATGGCAGTCACTCGCTTCATTGATGATATAAGAGCCATGTTAGCCAGTAGAGCGTCCACAGGCCCACTTGTTGTGTCACCTTTTCGAAAAAAAATGCAATACATAGGGATCACTTTGTCGTACGTCCGTCAGTCAGTCACGAACACGTAACGTTGGCTATAACTTTTTCATTTCTTGATATTTCTTCATCAAACTTTCAGTATATACTCATCATGACAACATCAACATGATATACTAAAATATGAAGGACCGGATCACACTGAAGGTCATTATATGGGTTAAATACTCAGTTTTTTCTTCACGAAAACTTATAAAGTTGGCTATAACCCTCATTTCGTGATATTTCTTCATCAGACTTTCAATATATACTCATCGTGACAACATCGACATGACCATACTAAAATTTGAAGGTCAAGGTCACACTGAAGGACATTATATGGGTTAAATACTCAGTTTTTTCTTCACAAAAATTTAACGTTTGCTCTAACTTTCTCATTTTGTGATATTTCTTCGTCAAACTTTCAATGTATACTCATCATGACAGCACCGACATGACCGTACTAAAATATAAAGGTCAAGTTCACACTGAAGGTCATTGTATGGGTTAAATACTTTTTTTTTCTTCACGAAAACAACGTTAGTTATAACTCTCATTTCTTCATCAAACTTTCAATATATATTCTTGATGACAACATCACATAACCATACTAAAATATAAAGGTCAAGGTCACACTGAAGGTCATTCTATGGGTTAAATACACATTTTTTCTTTCACAAAAACTTAACGTTGCTTATAACTTTTTCATTTCTTGATATTTTTTCATCAGACTTTCAATATATACTCATCATGACAACATTGACATGACCATACTAAAATATAAAGGTCAAGATCACACTGAAGGTCATTATATGGGTTAAATATTCATTTTCTTCACAAAATAATTTGATATTTTATCTCGACTGCTGGTTATAACTTTCTCATTTCTTGTTATTTTTCATCAGACTTCCAATATATACTCATCATGACAACATCAACATGACCATACTAAAATGTAAAGGTCAAGGTCACACTGAAGGTCATTATATGGGTTAAATACTCTTTATTTTTTCTTCACGAAAACTTAACGTTGGCTACAACTTTCTCAATTCTTTTTATTTCTTCATCAATCTTTCAGTATATACTTGTCATGACAACGTCGACAGGGCAATACTAAAATATAAAGGTCAAGGGCACACTGAAGGTCATTGTAAGGGTTAAATACTCATTTTGTCTTCACAAAAACTTAGTTGGGCCAGTTTGTCAATGTCATTTATCTGGGTCCAAAAAAACTTATTATACTGACAAAGCGCTGAAGGGCGACACACATGTTCCACAGAACACCCATCTATTTTTTTATTTTTTTAATTATTTTTTTGATTGTTCCCAAACCCGACACTGACCCCTGTGGTTTGGTTTGGTGTGTTTCATCCTTTTAGTGTCACACGTATAAAAACACTTTTTAGTCAGAAGATCCCCCACATGCAGAATGATAGGAGCCAATCAGATTGCAGATCGTAGCATTTGTTACATACTATTTAATACGAATTTATGGTGCAACTGACCTACTGCGTTTGGCGCAGTTGGTGTGCGGTTGGTTAGATCATTGTCTCCTATTTGTCTACTGACCTGCAGGTTCAGGATTCAAGACCCATATAAGGCAGCATGTTTTAAACCTTATTACATGTATGTTAACATATTTCAAATTATGCAAAACTGGTACGGAATACCATCTGATTGGTTCCTACCATTCTGCCCGCTTTCAGGTAAAATGGAAAACGGCAAGCAACCATTTTGTAATGGTCGGCCTAGATGTTGAGAATATAATGTCAGAAGCAAATACAGAATTTGAGATTAGAGGGTGTTTGGGTGTAACATATTTTTTAGATTGGGGCTGAGGGTGACGTGCGACGCACATGTATATTCAGTAGTACTGTTAATAAAGCATGACTGTGTGTTTTGTGTCAGATAGGCAACCATATAGAAAGAAAAAAAAACTGACTGAAACATATTTATTGTTAACTGTATATAGATGCAAACATTTCAACATTTAAATAACATTTACAGATCCGCACATTTTGGATTCACGCGTACACTGATTCACATAATGCACCATATTGTGTTTGTTACTGACAGCTATATTGTGTTTGTTACCGACGGCTATATTGTGTTTGTTACTGACAGCTATATTGTGTTTGTTACGGACAGATATATTGTGTTTGTTCTGACAGCTATATTGTGTTTGTTACTGACAGCTATATCGTGTTTGTTACTGACAGCTATATCGTGTTTGTTACTGACAGCTATCTCGTGTTTGTTACTGACAGCTATATCGTGTTTGTTACTGACAGCTATATTGTGTTTGTTACTGACAGCTATATTGTGTTTGTTACTGACAGCTATATTGTGTTTGTTACTGACAGCTATATCGTGTTTGTTACTGACAACTATATCGTGTTTGTTACTGACAGCTATATCGTGTTTGTTACTGACCGCTATATCGTGTTTGTTACTGACAGCTGTATTATGTTTGTTACTGACAGCTGTATTATGTTTGTTACTGACAGCTATATAATATTGTGTTTGTTACTGACAGCTATATTGTGTTTGTTACTAGCTATATTGTGTTTGTTACTGACAGCTATATTGTGTTTGAGCTATATTGTGTTTGTTACTGACAGCTATATTGTGTTTGTTACTGACAGCTATATTGTGTTTGTTACTGACAGTAGCATGTCTGTTACTTGTCAGTCATAAATTTACTTGGGACACAGGCCAATCCTGATTTCTTTAAAACTCTTGGAGTCTCTTTAGTTTTAAATAAACATTTAAAATAATAACTTTCTGCCTGTTAAACTTATATTAGTTTTTTCGCACTTTTTTTCGGAGTAAGTTAGCTCCGCAAAGCGTATTACCTCCATTTTAATTACTATTATACTGAGGCACCGTTGCAATTTTATTCAGTGTCTAAACAAATACATTCTGACATTAATGCAGTCCATGCTAAGATCATACATATAGTCTGGAAAGTACTGGCAAATATATTTTAAACATATATATACATGTAGTTATATGAGTTCTCATGTTCCTGGTCGCATTTCAATTGTATATGAATGCTTGCCGCCTTTGGGACTGACGGTGATGCTGGTTAGTTAATTTGGCAAAACTTCAGTACTTTTCTCCGTTTTTTTTTAAAACTTGTTTATATCGATACATCATAAATGTATCTACATGTACATTCTCGCTTTTAAATTGCCAAAATAAATACAGTGCATTTTCAGAAAGATGTGTTTGTCAGGTGGTGCGGGGTGGTTGGGGTGGAGTATACTAGCCTAATGGTTTCCCTCCGAAATGCTGTTGAACACATTACTTCAGTAATTTAACAAAAGGTGAGCAATTTTAAAACAAGTTTGTATCTTATAAATAATAAATCCACATTTTTAATATCAATACACCTTCCCCTGTGAACATTAATCTTAAATGCAGATCCGGCATATTTCAGCCAGTATGGTGTTTTTAGATCACCTGAGCTGAAGGCTCAAGGTGATCTATTGGGATCACTCTTCGTCCGTCATCGTCCGTCGTCCTCCGTCGTTAACTTTTCTTCAAACAACCTCCTCAAAAACCGCTTGGCTAATTTTGACCAAACTTCACATGGGTGATCCTTAAATGAATGCTTTTTAGATTTGTTCAAATTAGGTCAGCACGACATCCAAGATGGCCGCCATTACCATATATGTTCGAAACCTTAAAAAATCTTCTCCAGAATCGCTGGACAGATTTCAACAGTCTTTTTTTAAAATGATCGCCAATGCCTAGACTATACTATCAAGTTAGTTCAAATGAAGTCCCTGGGGTCAAAAATGGTTATGACCAGGGGGTCCAAAGTTTGTATATTGAGATTTTGCATGTTTTTCATATAGACATATAGGAAAAAACTTTAAAAAATCTTCTTCTCGGAAACCACAGGGCACAGAGCTCTCATGTATTACATGTAGCATCTGCTTATGGTCCTCTACTAAGTTTGTTCAAATGGTGACCCTGGGGTCAAATTTGTCCCCGCCCCGGGGTTCACAGTTTTACATAGACATATAGGAGAATTTTTTTTTAAATTTTCTGAAACTACAAGAGCCAGAGGTTTGATATTTTGCATTTACTATAAGCTTATGGTCCTTTACCGGGTTTGTTCAAATTGGCGACCCTCGGGTCGCATTTGACACCGCCCCAAGGGTCACATGTTTTACATAGACATGTTTAGGGAAAAACTTAAAAAATCTTCTTCTCTGAAACTACAAGAGCCATATTTTGCATTTGCTATAAGCTTATGGTCCTTTACCAAGTTTGTTCAAATGGTGACCCTGGTGTCAAATTTGGCCCCGCCCGGGGGTCACAGTTTTACATAGACTTATATAGGAAAAAAATTAAAAAATCTTCTCCTGAAACTACAAGAGCCAGAGGTTTAATATTTTGCATTTGCTATAAGATTATAGTCCTTTACCAAGTTTGGTCAAATGGTGACCCTGGGGTCACCATTATGCCCAGCCCCGTGGGTCACAGTTTTACAAGGGGCGTCAGTGGCCGAGTGGTTAGAGTCTCTGACTTGCAATCACTTGCCCCTCACCGCTGTAGGTTCGATCCCTCAGGGGCCTAGGAATCTTTATGTGAGGAAGCTATCCAGCTGGCTTGCGGAACGTCGGTGGTTCTACCCAGGTGACCGCCCGTGCACGAAAATAGCCCGGAGGGGCACCTGGGGTCTTCCTCCACCAGTGGAAGCTGGAAAGTCGCCATATGACCTTAGCTGTTGGTGCGACTATAAAATCCAATTCAATTCAATTCAATTCACTGTTTTACATAGACTTGTATAGGGAACAACGTAAAAAATCTTCTTCTCTCAAACTGCATGAGCCAGAGGTTTAATATTTTGCATTTACTATAAGATTACGGTCCTTTACCAAGTTTGTTCTAATGGTGAACCTGGAGTTAAATTTGGCCCCGCCACAGGGGTCACATGTTTTACATTGACTTGTATAGGGAAAAACTTTAAAAATCTTCTTGTCTGAAACTGCTTGAGCCAGATGTTCAATATTTTGCATTTGCTATAAGCTTATAGTCCTCTACCAATTTTGTTCAAATGGTGAAGATGGGGTTACATTTGGCCCCACCCCAGGGGTCACATGTATTACATGGACTTGTATAGGGAAAACTTTAAAAATCTTCTTGTCTGAAACTGCTTGAGCCAGATGTTCAATATTTTGCATTTGCTATAAGCTTATGATCCTCTACCAAGTTTGTTCAAATGGTTAACCTGGTGTCAAATTTGGCCCTGCCCGGGGGTCACAGTTTTACATAGACTTACATAGGAAAAAAATTAAAAATCATCTTCTCTGAAACTACAAGAGCCAGAGGTTTAATATTTTGCATTTACTATAAGATTATGGTCCTTTACCAAGTTTGTTCAAATGGTGACCCTGGGGTCATATTTGGCCCCGCCCTGGGGATCACAGTTTTACATAGACTTGTATGGGGAAAAATTTAAAACATCGTCTTCTCTGAAACTGCAAGAGCCAGAGGTTTAATATTTTGTGTTTACTATGCGCTTATGGTCCTTTACCAAGTTTATTAAAATGGTGACCCTGGGGTCACATTTGGCTCTGCCCCAGGGGTCACATGTTTTACATAGATTTGTATAGGGAAAAACTTAAAAAATCGTCTTCTCTGAAACCACAAGGCACACAGCTCTCATATATTACATGTAGCCCTGGGTCACATTTGGCCATGCCCCAGAGGTTACACTCTAGCACCTTCAGTTTGTCTTTGATCTTTACCAAACTTTGTCAGTGAATTTACATCAATGTTGGTAAACAACAGAGGCCACGTTTCTTGAACAATCTTAACCAAACTTGCACAGATTGTATATGACCATAAGATATCGAAGAAGTTTGATAATGGACCATTCCTCAGGTGATCGATATAGGGCCATCTTGGCCCTCTTGTTAGTTAATTTGGTGGGGAATTTTTTTTTTTGTATGATGTTTTCAATAGCAAGCATTTCAATGAACATTTTTAGAAAGAAAAATGCATTCTGGCTGTTAAAATTTCAGTTTTACGCTATTTTTTTCGAATTCATTAAATTAACTCTGCAATGGATATTGCCACCATTAAGATTTAATTTACCAACTTATCTTTGCTACTTTGTATATTATAATGGGTTCTGGACACTCTAACATAAACTTAGAACATATTAATTGGATAAAATAATTAGTCTGAAATGCTCGGACACATGCAGGTTTAATATTTTGCATTTGCTATAAGCTTATAAGCTTATAAGCTTATAGACCTTTACCAATTTTGTTCAAATGGTGACCCTGGGGTCACATTTGGCCCTGCCCCGGGGGTCACAGTTTTACATATGCTTGCATAGGGAAAACTGAAAAAAATCCTTCTCTGGAACTGCAAGAGCCAGAGGTTTAATATGATGCATTTGCTATAAGCTTATGGTCCTTTACCAAGTTTGTTCAAATGGTGACCCTGGTGTCAAATTTGGCTGCACCCCGGGGGTCACAGTTTTACATAGACTTACATATATAGGGGGAAAAAAATCCTCTGAAACTGCAAGAGCCAGAGGTTTAATATTTTGTATTTACTATAAGATTATGGTCCTCTACCAAGTTTGTTCAAATGGTGACCCATAGACTTATATATGAAACACATTATATATGAAACACATTAAAGTCTTCTTCTCTGGAACTAAAAGAGCCATAGGTTTAATATTTTGCATTTACTATACTCTTATTGTCCTTTACCAAGTTTGTTCAAATGGTGACCGTGGTGTCACATTTGGCCCCGCCCCAGGGGTCATGTTTTATATAGACTTGTATAGGGAAAAACTTAAAATCTTCTTCTCTGAAACCACAAAGCTCTCATATATGACATGTAGCCCTCGGGTCACATTTGGTCCTGCCCAAGGTGTTGCACTCTAGCACCTTCATTTTGTATTTGATATTTACCAAACTTTGTCAGTGTCATTATATCAATGTTATACACAACAGAGCCCACATTTCTTGAACAATCTTAACCGAACTTGCACAGATTGTATATGACCATAAGATTTCGAAGAAGTTTGATAATGTGCCAGTACTCAGGTGATAGATTTAGGGCCATCTTGGCCCTCTTGTTTTAATTCTAGTTGTTAGAAAAAAAATTGTTTGCCTTTTTTACTGACAGAGAAATTTTATTTTGAATTTGGACTCCTCGGCATAAATCCAAACCATGCTTGAGATCAGAAATTTAATCTGGAATGCACCGACACAAACAATTTTGATATGTGTTTTCATTTCATAAAATTATTGCAGTTTTTGTGTACCTGGTCACGTTTCTAAATGTACATACAATTCGTTGTCGTTGGGACGGATCGTGATGTTAGTTAATTTGGTGAAAAAAAGGTGATTTTACCCGATTTTTGAAAAAAAATACATGCATATAGACGAGAAATTTATCAACATGTACATATAAAAATACGTTAGCTATTAACGGGAATAACATAACGATTATAACAATTGTGTCCGATCAGTTTAGTTTTTGAATATTAATACTTTGCCTACGATCCATGTTAGCGTTTTGTCACAGATCGGAGTGAATATATGAGAGGTATAAATTTGATCAGTGTCAGTTTCGCCAGAAATGTCAGTTGGTTATCGATTTTATCACATGACCGTGTTTTGATAAATATTCATCTGCCATGGGGCTGGCATTCCTACTGTATATTATGTTATTATATAGAGTTTAACATTGTTGAAGTGATATGGGAAATAATTCCCGAGTGAGAAATATTTTTGCGATATAGAAACGAGTGCGCTTTGAGAAAGATTTTTGCGATATAGAAACGAGTGCGTTTTCGCACGAGTTTCTATATTGCAAAAATATTTCGCACGAGTGAGTTATTTTCCATATCACGACAAAAATGTTAAACTATATAATATATATTCTGTGATGAATTTCTTTCCAATCGTCTTCTGACACAAGTATTCCTTCTTCTGTCACTCCTTTGGTGACAGCGCAGAGTAATATCATGACGTCAATTCGTGACGTAATATCATGAAGTCTGTCGTTTAGTTCATAACATTTGGCTACTGTGCTATCTTGCACACGAGGCGAGATAGCACAGTAGAGGGATATGTTATAGATTTTCTCAAACTGGGAAATTTCTATAATTCATCACAGAATATATAATATTATATAATTGTTCATCTATTCATCCTTCACACATAACATTACTTTACCTTTCATATGCAAATCAGCTGAGAGATAGAACCAATCTATTAATCGCAAATCAGATATACAGCTGATACTTGATTTGAAGAAACACGAATGTTTTTCAGAATTGGACAATTTTATTAAATATATTTGTTTACTATATATATTTGCAATTGTTACATTCTGTTTTACCCTTTGGCGAGAACCTGAAATAATAGAACCCCGACATTACTGTGGAGGAAGGAAGGATATCACTGTCTCAATGTACGTCTGTGATGCTGTGGAGGAAGGTAGGATATCTGTCTCAATGTACATCTGTGATGCTGTGGAGGAAGGAAGGACATCTCTGTCTCAATGTAAGTGTGATGCTGTGGAGGAAGGAAGGATATCTCTGTCTCAATGTAAGTTTGATGCTGTGGAGGAAGGAAGGATATCTGTCTCAATGTAAGTTTGATGCTGTGGAGGAAGAAAGGATATCTCTGTCTCAATGTAAGTCTGTGATGCTGTGGAGGAAGGAAGGACATCTCTGTCTCAATGTAAGTGTGATGCTGTGGAGGAAGGAAGGATATCTCTGTCTCAATGTAAGTGTGATGCTGTGGAGGAAGGAAGGATATCTCTGTCTCAATGTAAGTTTGATGCTGGAGGAAGGAAGGATATCTGTCTCAATGTAAGTTTGATGCTGTGCAGGAAGGAAGGATATCTCTGTCTCAATGTAAGTTTGATGCTGTGGAGGAAGGAAGGATATCTCTGTCTCAATGTAAGTTTGATGCTGTGGAGGAAGGAAGGATATCTCTGTCTCAATGTGAGTTTGATGCTGTGCAGGAAGGAAGGATATCTCTGTCTCAATGTAAGTTTGATGCTGTGGAGGAAGGAAGGATATCTCTGTCTTTATGTAAGTTTGATGCTGTGGAGGAAGGAAGGATATCTCTGTCTCAATGTAAGTTTGATGCTGTGGAGGAAGGAAGGATATCTCTGTCTCAATATAAGTTTGATGCTGTGGAGGAAGGAAGGATATCTCTGTCTCAATGTAAGTTTGATGCTGTGGAGGAAGGAAGGATTTCTCTGTCTCAATGTAAGTTTGATGCTGTGCAGGAAGGAAGGATATCTCTGTCTCAATGTAAGTTTGATGCTGTGGAGGAAGGAAGGATATCTCTGTCTCAATGTAAGTTTGATGCTGTGGAGGAAGGAAGGATATCTCTGTCTCAATGTAAGTTTGATGCTGTGCAGGAAGTAAGGATATCTGTCTCAATGTAAGTTTGATGCTGTGCATGAAGGAAGGATATCTCTGTCTCAATGTAAGTTTGATGCTGTGGAGGAAGGAAGGATATCTCTGTCTCAATGTAAGTTTGATGCTGTGGAGGAAGGAAGGATATCTCTGTCTCAATGTAAGTCTGTGATGTTGTGCAGGAAGGAAGGATATCTGTCTCAATGTAAGTCTGTGATGTTGTGCAGGAAGGAAGGATATCTCTCTCAATGTAAGTCTGTGATGTTGTGCAGGAAGGAAGGATATCTGTCTCAATGTAAGTCTGATGCTGCAGAGGAAGGAAGGATATCTCTGTCTCATTGTAAGTCTGTGATGTTGTGGAGGAAGGAAGGATATCTGTCTCAATGTAAGTCTGTGATGCTGTGGAGGAAGGAAGGATATCTGTCTCAATGTAAGTCTGTGATGTTGTGGAGGAAGGAAGGATATCTGTCTCATTGTAAGTCAGTGATGTTGTGGAGGAAGGAAGGATATCTGTCTCAATGTAAGTCTGTGATATTGTGGAGGAAGGATACCTGTCTCAATGTAAGTCTGTGATGCTGTGGAGAAACGAAGGATATATGTTTCAATGTAAGTCTGTGATGCTGTGCAGTGGTGGAAACAAGGATATCTGTCTGTGATGCTGTGGAGGAAGGAAGGATATCTCTGTCTCAATGTAAGTCTGTGAAGTTGTGCTGGAAGGAAGTATATCTGTCTCAATGTAAGTCTGTGATGCTGTGCATGAAGGAAGGATATCTCTCTCAATGTAAGTCTGTGATGCTGTGCAGGAAGGAAGGATATCTTTGTCTCAATGTAAGTCAGTGATGCTGTGGAGAAAGGAAGGATATATCTTGTCTCACTGTAAATCTGTGATGCTGTGGAGGAACGAAGGATATCTGTCTCAGTGTAAGTCTGTGATGCTGTGCAGTAAGGAAGCAAGGATATCTGTGTAAGTCTGATGCTGCATGGGAAAGAAGGATATCATTCTCTCAACGTAAATCTGTGATGCTGTGCAGGAAGGAAGGATATCTCTGTCTCATTGTAAGTCTGTGATGTTGTGCAGGAAGGTAGGATATCTGTCTCAATGTAAGTCTGTGATGTTGTGGAGGAAGGAAGGATATCTCTATCGCAATGTAAATCTGTGATGCTGTGGAGGAACGAATGATATCTGTCTCAATGTAAGTCTGTGATGCTGTGCAGGAAGGAAGGATATCTGTGTCAATGTAAGTCTGATGCTGCATGGGAAGGAAGGATATCATTGTCTCAGTGTAAGTTCGTAATGATCTCACTGTAAGTCTGTGATGCTGTGGAGGAAGGAAGGATATCTCTGTTTCAGTGTAAGTCTGTGATACTGTGAAGGAAGGAAGGATATCTGTCTCAATGTAAGTCTTTGATGCTGTGGAGGAAGGAAGGATATCTGTCTCAATGTAAGTCTGATGCTGCGGAGGAAGGAAGGATATCTCTGTGATGTTGTGGAGGAAGGAAGGATATCTCTGTCTCAATGCAAGTCTGATGTTGTGCAGGAAGGTAGGGTTTCTGTCTCAATGTAAGTCTGTGATGCTGTGCAGGAAGGAAGGATATCTCTGTCTCAATGCAAGTCTGATGTTGTGCAGGAAGGTAGGGTTTCTGTCTCAGTGTAAGTCTGTGATGCTGTGGAGGAAGGAAGGATATCTGTCTCAATATGTCTGTGATGCTGTGCAAGAAGGAAGGATAGCTCTGTCTCAATGTAAATCTGTGATGCTGTGGAGGAAGGAAGGATATATGTCTCAATGTAAGTCTGTGATGCTGTGGAGGAAGGAAGGATATCTCTCTGTCAGTGTAAGTCTGTGATGCTGTGGAGGAAGGAAGGATATCTCTGTCTCAATGCAAGTCTGTGATGCTGCTTTGTAGTCTGTGATGCTGTGGAGGAAGGAAGGATATCTCTGGGATGTTATGGAGGAAGAATGACATCTCTGTCTCTTCGTAAGTCTGTCATGCTGTGGAGGAAGGAAGGATATCTCTGTCTCAGTGTAAGTCTGTGATGCTGTGGAGGAAGGAAGGATATCTCTGTCTCTATGTAAGTCAGATGCTGTGGAGGAAGGAAGGATGTCTCTGTCTCAATTTAAGTCTGTGATGCTGTGGAGGAAGGAAGGATATCTGTCTCAATATGTCTGTGATGCTGTGCAAGAAGGAAGGATAGCTCTGTCTCAATGTAAATCTGTGATGCTGTGGAGGAAGGAAGGATATCTGTCTCAATGTAAGTCTGTGATGCTGTGGAGGAAAGAAGGATATCTCTGTCTCAATGTAAGTCTGTGATGCTGTGGAGGAAGGAAGGATATCTGTCTCAATGTAAGTCTGTAATGCTGTGGAGGAATGAAGGATATCTGTCTCAATGTAAGTCTGAGATGCTGTGGAGGAAAGAAGGATATTTCTGTCTCAATGTAAGTCTGTGATGCTGTGGAGG
Organism: Cyrtodaria siliqua; assembly: GCA_037043455.1. Taxonomy (NCBI): domain Eukaryota; kingdom Metazoa; phylum Mollusca; class Bivalvia; order Adapedonta; family Hiatellidae; genus Cyrtodaria; species Cyrtodaria siliqua. Next base: position 143,564 of record JAWPHD010005343.1, on the reverse strand, counting down.
AAAGAAGGATATCAATCTCAATGTAAGTCTGTGATGCTGTGGAGAAGGAAGGATATCTGTCTCAATGTAAATCTGTGATGCTGTGCAAGAATGAAGGATATCTCTGTCTCAATGTAAATCTGTAATGCTGTGGAGGAAGGAAGGATATCTCTGTCTCAATGTAAGTCTGTGATGCTGTGGAGGAAGGAAGGATATCTGTCTCAATATTAGTCTGTGATGCTGTGGTGGAAGGAAGGATATCTGTCTCAATGTTAGTCTGTGATGCTGTGGCGGAACGAAGGATATCTGTCTCATTGTAAATATGTGATGCTGTCTAGGAAGGAAGGATATCTCTCAATGTGTCTGTGATGCTGTGGAGTAAGGAATGATATCTCTCAATTCAAATCTGTGATGCTGTGGAGGAAGGAAGGATATCTTCTCAATGTAAGTATGTGATGCTGCAGATGAAAGAAGAATATCTCTGTTTCAATGTAAGTCTATTATGCTGTGGAGGAAGGAAGGATATCTGTCAGTGTAAGTATTTAATGCTGCAGAGGAAAGATATCTGTCTCAGTGTAAATCTGTGATGCTGCGACCAAAGGCAGAATATCTGTGTCAAAATAATTCTGTTTTTGGAGGAAGGAAATCTGTCTCAATGTAAGTTGTTGATGCTGTGGAGTACAAAAGGATATTTGTCACAACCTATGTCTGTGGTGCTGTGGAGGAAGGAAGGATATATGTCTCAGTGTATGTATGTGTGACTGTGAAGGAAGGAAGGATATCTGTCTCGGTCGAAGTCTGTGATGCTGTGGAGGAAGGCAGGATATCTGTCTTAATATAAGTGGAATGTTGTTTAGGAAGGAAGTACATCTGTCTGAATGTATGTCTGCATGTCTGTGTTACTTTGAGGAAGTAAGTATATCTCTCTCAATGTAAGGCTGTGATGCTGTGGAGGAAGGAAGGATATCTGTCTCAATGTAAATCTGATACTGTCACTGGTGTAAACATTTAATGGAAACAACCATTCCAGTTCTAGTGTATCTTATCTAGAGCAGTTTAGATTTATAAGTTATATACCTATGTTTTAGTTATTATAGTGTAAGTCGTTCCATCATTTTTGTCTTGCCTTTTTCGAAGAAAAAAAGAGACATGTGTTGCTTTTCTGGCGGCGAAGGCGGCAATATTCAAGTTTTGCGTTTAGGTAATTTTCTGACAAACTGTATATACTTGACCTTTCAAACGTTGATTATAGTTGCAGGGCACAAAAATTCCACTCATATTGACGAGTGAAATTCGAATCCGGACGAGTGAAACCTATGAATCAAAAAATAGTTCTTACATAGTTTATTGAGCGAATAAATGCAGAAAATGGTTGCAACTCTGTTCATTCAGCGATAAAATGCAATTTAAGTCAACCGGATGTTGGGAAATGGATGCATTTCAGTTTTCGGACATTCTAAAAGGAGACTCCCGTTGTTCTAATTTCACAGGGCGCGAACATTTTGGTATTTGATGTTATACAAATAACACATTCTCTAGGGGGAAATAAATTTTATAATAAAGATAGATGGGCTAACTTTGGAAAATTAGGCCAAATAAAATAATAGGTGTGGTTCCATTTTCCCGACCAACCCAGTTTTTAGGGGCCGACCCTTAACATGTTATGACCACCCAAAAAAACAACAATTTTTATTAGCTCTACTGATCAGAGATCAGCAGAGCTTATGCCGTGGTGCGGCGTCCGTCGTCCGTCCGTCTGTCCGTCTGTCCGTCCGTCTGTCCGTCCGTTAACTTTTATTTGTAGCGACTACTCCTCTGAAACTACTGGATGGATATTCATAAAACTTTACAGAAATGTTGCCCATGAAGTCTAGTTGATCCTAGCAAAAATTCATGTTGATGTGAAATCCAAGATGGCCGCCAAAGCTAAAAATAGATTTTTTAAATTCAAGTTTGTAGCGACTACTTCTTGAAAACTATAAGTGATATTGATATGGGACTTTTTCTTAAATGATCAGCATGACATGATGTTGGTCCTTGTCGAAAATCGTTTTGATTTGACGTTAAACATGGCTGCCAGCGGCCATCTTTGTTTACATAGAGTTATATAATGAAAACTTGTAGCGACTACTCCTCTGAAACTACTTGACGGATTTTCATGAAACTTCACAGGAATGTTGCTCTTGATGTCTAAATGATCCTAGCAAAATTTCAGGTCGGCCGGAAATTCAAGATGGCCGCCACGGCTAAAAATAAATTTTCAAAATACAAGTTTGTAGCGACTACTTCTTGAAAACTATAAATGATATTGATATGGGACTTTTTCTAAAATGATCAGCATGACATGATGTTGGTCCTTATTAAAAATCGTTTTGATTAGACATTAAACGTGGCTGCCAGCGGCCATCTTTGTTTACATAGAGTTATATAGTAAATACTTGTAGCGACTACTCCTCTGAAACTACTTGGTGGATTTTCATGAAACTTTACAGGAATGTTGCTCTTAATGTCTAATTGATCCTAGCAAAATTTCAGGTCGGCCGGAAATTCAAGATGGCCACCATGGCTAAAAATAGATTTTCAAAATACAAGTTTGTAGCGACTACTTCTTGAAAACTATAAGTGATATTGATATGGGACTTTTTCTAAAATGATCAGCATGACATGATGTTGATCCTTGTGGAAAATTATTTTGATTCGACGTTAAACATGGCTGCCAGTGGCCATCTTTGGTTACACAGAGTTATATAGTAAAAACTTGTAGCGACTACTCCTCTGAAACTACTTGACGGATGTTCATGAAACTTCACAGGAATGTTGATCTTGATGTCTAGTTGATCCTAGAAAAATTTCAGGTCGGCCGGAAATTCAAGATGGCCGCCACAGCTAAAAATAGATTTAAAATAAATAAGTTTGTAGCGACTACTTCTTCAAAACTATAAGAGATATTGATATGGGACTTTCTCTAAAATGATCAGTATGACATGATGTTGGTCCTTGTCGAAAATCGTTTTGATTTGACATTAAACATGGCTACCAGCAGCCATCTTTGTTTACATAGAGTTATATAATGAAAACTTGTAGCGACTACTCCTCTGAAACTACTTGACGGATTTTCATGAAACTTCACAGGAATGTTGCTCTTAATGTCTAATTGATCCTAGCAAAATTTCAGGTCTGCCGGAAATTCAAGATGACCGCCACGGTTAAAAATAGATTTTCAAAAAACAAGTCTGTAGCGACTACTTCCTGAAATCTAAATCAATCAGTAGAGCTTCAAGGTCATTGACCTCTTGTTTTTTTATTTTTAGATTTTGAATTTTCTTTTCTTCTTTTTGTTTTTAATTATTTTTTCTATCGGTTCTGTATCTGATGATATCACCAAATATATAGGTCAATTTATTGATTTATTTTGTGTAAAAGTATAGTGTATATAGAATATTTTCTCTACCTATCTACCCAATTTTTGTTTTAGCATGTAATAGGAACCATGCATATACTTTTATTTGACCTTATAATCCAACAGAAAGTATGGCTAAATTCTGGGAAAGGGATAAAGACAAGTGTGCACAGGCCCCACGGGCAAATATGGTCCAAGGAGGCGACAGTCCGACTCTACCTCTGCTAGTGATTCAGATGAGATCAACGTGGGGTGTAAACCAGAGTAACTAACTGGCCATGATCAGACTAGTGAACTATATAATATGAATATAGTCATCTGTAATACTATAAGTTTCATAATTTTCATTGATTTATATAAAGAAAACAACACATTATGATGTTTCCCTTTGTTTTATTTATATAATAGTGTTAAATGATGGTATCTGACTACTTTGGCCTACAAACCTTTACAATCAGAGCAGGACGAGTAAACATCCTATAAGGACGAGTAAAATGTCAATGCCACTCGTACAGTAAAATATACTTCATCCCCTGAGTTGTTTCTTGGGTGGTACATCGCAACGTGACAAAGCAAATGTGGAAGTGACCATGACCCTCTAATTTTTAGGTTCAACTTTTGCATTTAGGTCACTTTTTTACAAACTGTATGCACTAGACCTTTAAAACTTTGCTTGTAGTTGTATCATGAGTGGTACATCGCAACGTGACAAAGCAAATGTGGTGACCTTGACCCTCCAAGCAAGGGGCAGATAACAATTGTTACCTTCGACATTTGCAATTGGGTCACTTTCTCACAAACGCTATGCATTAGACCTTTCGAACTTTGCTTATAGTTGTTTCTTGGATAGTACATCACAACGTCTCCAAAAGCAAATGTGGATGTGACCTTCACCATCCAAGCAAAGGGCAGATATGTTTAATTGTTACATTTACATCACTTTCTCATGAACTATAACTATGCACTAGATGTTTTAAACCTAATTTATAGCTTAATCTTTGGAAGACAAAATATTCTATTTTGACAGTTGTGTCTTGGGTAGTGCATCTTTTTGCACACATGGATTTCATCTATGACCTTGACCCACTTCTTGACCTACTTTTTGGAGCTGATGATTTTTTTAAATAGAGCGTCACTTTGTTTTTAAACAAATGTACTTAAATGTCATCTCAGCAAACTGCAAACTCCATTGTATTTAGTTACTAAAATGTTTACAAACATTCATTTAAGCATCATTTACCTTTTTATTTTTAAATCCCGCCCCCGTTAGGCGAGACATGTGAATTTCTTGTTTGTATTTATACCTTTATTCAATAATACAAAATACCATTTGGTCCATGAGTATACATTTTAACATAACATATTTACATATCGTCAATGGTAGGTTACAGTTTAGGATTATGAAATATTTAAATGCTTAACAATACATATAGTTACAAATATCAATATATTATAAATGATAACTAGTTACACAATGAAAATGGAGTATAAACTCTAAGCCCCACACATGTGTCTAATTAATATTTGATGGTTTGTTAAAAATATGGGAGTGCAGATATTAATTAATGTAGTTAAGTTCGTTTGGAATTTTGAAACTATTAAAAATATATGTTGCCAGGTTGTTGACAAAAATGTTTTCGTTTTCAGATTTTAACAATTCGATGTATTCAGGAATGTTTGGTCTTCGCCAGAAATAATTTTTAATGTACTTCTGTCTTAGTTTATTAAACAGTGCACTTTCCATGACGAAATGAAATTCATTTTCAAGTTTAGTACACACGATGCATTTTCTTTCATTTACAGATATTTTTTGTGGTTTGTGCTAACGTCCTGTTTCAATTTGTAACCTATGTGAGGACATTCTAACTTGATAGCACTGAGCGAAATGTACGTACTTTTATTATATCTAGGTATGATTTATATGCAAACACATGAAAAAGCGAAAATGTCTTAGCCCTAGACGAATCTGTTATTCGTCCATTCCAGTTTTGTATAAAATTGTCAGTAAGCCTTTGCTTAAAGACAGATAAAAATATATGTGTTTCCTACTCCCTGAAAATACCAAACATTAAATCCTAGACTTTCAAGCAAGCCCAGTTTTGTTTATTTGGTTGAAGTTAATATCATTTAACATCATTCTGTACGTAGCTTTTACACATTTTAAATACTCGCATTTTAATATTTTAAACCAGTATTTTATATATACACGAACATCTTTGTGTTTTACTTATATTGCCTATTAATGCTGCCTTGGGTTCATGGCGGGGATTTCTTTATTTACACTGTCCAGTTTTATTGGGTTGACAGTAGGGTAAGTGTGAGGTTTGGTGCACCCTAGAACCTGGTTTAAACACCCAGCGGCCATTTTTGCCACTGACCGTTCCAAGGCGGTAGCCCTATTGTCAACCTTTTTGTGTTTTTTGATGTCTTATTTGGCCTTTTTATTCATCTTTAAATTTATTCTTTGTTTCTGTGTGTGTTTGTGGTTGACTGTCGTCATTGAATGCTGCTTTTCCTGTTCGATTTTTATATCTATTTTCACCTTTCACACATAACTAACATTACCTTCCATATGCAAATTAGCCGAGTGATGGAACCAGTCGATTGATCGCAAATCAGGTATACTATACTTGATTTGTAGACAGACGATTGTTTTTCACAATCGGACAACTTTATTAAATATATTTGGTTGCTATATATATATATTTGCAGTTGTTACTTTCTGTTTGACCTGTTGGCGAGAACCCGAAATAATAGAACCCCGACAGTCTGGTTCTATGGAGGAAGGAAGGATATTTGTCTCGATGTAAGTTTGATGCTGCAGAGCAAGGAAGGATATCTGTCCCTGTGTAAGTTTGATGCTGCAGAGGAAGGAATGATACCTGTCCCAATGTAAGTCTATGAAGCTGCGGAGGAATTGAATTGGGGTTTTAAGGCGCACCAACACATGAAAAGGTTATATGGCGCCTAACAGTCATGAACATGCCAGGCTCATCTTCCATCGAGATAAAATATGGAAAATGGGCCTAGAACCTTCTCACCGTGAACTGCAGAGTTGCTGCAAATTCTATCGTAGAAACTCCATTTACGCTGGAGCCACGTTATTGTTTTTCTGCCACTGCTCTTTTGATGCGAGCGAGATAGCACCTGAAACAATGCAGGGATCATGGTGAAGACCTTTAATGAACATGAACAAAAAATGATAAAATGAACATCAATTTGGGGGGATTCTACACCTCTGCCTACCCCTCCAAAGGGATCTGCAGTGGCCCTATTTTTTGCCCCCGTGACCAAACGGGGGACGGGGGCCCCTGGGAACCACACGGGGGAGGAAGGAAGGATATCTGTCACAGTGTAAGTCTGATGCTGCAGAGGAAGGAAGGATATATGTCCCAATGTAAGTCTGATGCTGCAGAGGAAGGAAGGATATCTGTCCCAGTGTAAGTCTGATGCTGCAGAGGAAGGAAGGATATCTGTCCCAATGTAAGTCTGATGCTGCAGAGGAAGGAAGGATATCTGTTCCAATGTAAGTCTGATGCTGCAGAGGAAGGAAGGATATCTGTCAAAATGTAAGTCTGATGCTGCAGAGGAAGGAAGGATATATGTCCCAATGTAATTCTGATGCTGCAGAGGAAGAAAGGATATCTGTCCCAGTGTAAGCCTGATGCTGCAGAGGAAGGAAGGATATCTGTCCCAATGTAAGTCTGATGCTGCAGAAGAAGGAAGGATATCTGTCCCAGTGTAAGTCTATGATGCTGCAGAGGAAGGAAGGATATCTGTCCCAGTGTAAGTCTATGATGCTGCAGAGGAAGGAAGGATATCTGTCCCAGTGTAAGTCTGCTGCTGCAGAGGAAGGAAGGATATCTGTCCCAGTGTAAGTCTATGATGCTGCAGAGGAAGGAAGGATATCTGTCCCAGTGTAAGTCTATTATGCTGCAGAGGAAGGAAGGATATCTGTCCCAGTGTAAGTCTGATGCTGCAGAGGAAGGAAGGATATCTGTCCCAGTGTAAGTCTGATGCTGCAGAGGAAGGAAGGATATCTGTCCCAGTGTAAGTCTATGATGATGCAGAGGAAGGAAGGATATCTGTCCCAGTGTAAGTCTGATGCTGCAGAGGAAGGAAGGATATCTGTCCCAGTGTAAGTCTGATGCTGCAGAGGAAGGAAGGATATCTGTCCCAGTGTAAGTCTATGATGCTGCAGAGGAAGGAAGGATATCTGTCCCAATGTAAGTCTGATGCTGCAGAGGAAGGAAGGATATCTGTTCCAATGTAAGTCTGATGCTGCAGAGGAAGGAAGGATATCTGTCAAAATGTAAGTCTGATGCTGCAGAGGAAGGAAGGATATATGTCCCAATGTAATTCTGATGCTGCAGAGGAAGAAAGGATATCTGTCCCAGTGTAAGTCTGATGCTGCAGAGGAAGGAAGGATATCTGTCCCAGTGTAAGTCTATGATGCTGCAGAGGAAGGAAGGATATCTGTCCCAGTGTAAGTCTATGATGCTGCAGAGGAAGGAAGGATATCTGTCCCAATGTAAGTCTATGATGCTGCAGAGGAAGGAAGGATATCTGTCCCAATGTAAGTATATGATGCTGCAGAGGAAGGGAGGATATCTGTCCCAGTGTAAGTCTATGATGCTGCAGAGGAAGGAAGGATATCTGTCCCAGTGTAAGTCTGTGATGCTGCAGAGGAAGGAAGGATATCTCTGTCTCAATGTAAGACTGATACTGTGGAGTTAGGATATCTTTCTCAATGTAAGTATGTGATGGTGTGGAGAAAGGAAGGATATCTGTCCCAATGTAAGTGTGATACTTTGGAGGAGAGAAGGATATCTTTGTCAGTTATAGTCTGTGATGCTTTGGATGAAGGAAGGATATCTGAGTCAATGACATTATCTGATGCTTTGGAGGAAAGAAGGATATCTGTCACAATGTAAGTTTTTTTGTTTATATGGTGTTTTACGTCATTTTCAACATGTAAGGTTATATACGACGGTCCAATTTATTTTTGTGGTTGAAGCAGACCTGGGTAGAACCATTACTGTACACCTCCCACCATGTGATGCTAAGGAGGAAGGAAGGATATCTGTCTCAAAGGAAAGGTGATGCCGTGGTGTATGGAAGGATATCCATAGATCTCAATGTAGGTCAATGATGCTGTGGAGGAAGGAAGGATATTTGTCTGAATGAAAGTATCTGATAATGCGGATGAAGGAAGAATATCTGTTTCAATGTAAGTCTGTGATAATGTGGAGGAAGGATATCTGTCTCGATGTAAGTCTGTGATGCTGCTTAGGAAGGAAGGATATTTGTCTCAGTGTAAGTCTGTGATGCTGCAGAGGAAGAATATCTGTCTCAATGTAAGTCTGTGATGCTGCGAAGGAAGGATATCTGTCTCGATGTAAGTCTGTGATAATGTGGATGAACGAAGGATATCTGTCTCAGTGTAAGGCTGATAATGTGGAGGAAGGATATCTGTCTCGATGTAAGTCTGTGATGCTGCAGAGGAAGAATATCTGTCTCGCTGTAAGTCTGTGGTGCTGCAGAGGAAGGATATCTGTCTCAATGTAAGTCTGTGATGCTGCAGAGGAAGGATATCTGTCTCAATGTAAGTCTATGATGTTGCAGAGGAAGGATATCTGTCTCAGTGTAAGTATGTGATGCTGCGGAGGAAGGATATCTGTCTCGATGTAAGTCTGTGATGCTGCAGAGGAAGGATATCTGTCTCAATGTAAGTCTGATAATGTGGAGGAAGTATATCTGTCTCAATGTAAGTCTGTGATGCTGTAGAGGAAGGATATCTGTCTCAATGTAAGTCTATGGTAATGTGGAGGAAGGATATCTGTCTCGATGTAAGTCTGTGATAATGTGATGAACGAAGGATATCTGTCTCAGTGTAAGTCTGATAATGTGGAGGAAGGATATCTGTCTCGATGTAAGTCTGTGATGCTGCGGAGGAAGGATATTTGTCTCAATGTAAGTCTGTGATAATGTGGATGAACGAAGGATATCTGTCTCAGTGTAAGTCTGATAATGTGGAGGAAGGATATCTGTCTCGATGTAAGTCTGTGATGCTGCTTAGGAAGGAAGGATATTTGTCTCAATGTAAGTCTGTGATGTTGCAGAGGAAGGATATCTGTCTCAATGTAAGTCTGTGATAATGTGGAGGAAGGATATATGTCTCGCTGTAAGTCTGTGATAATGTGGATGAACGAAGGATATCTGTCTCAGTGTAAGTCTGATAATGTGGAGGAAGGATATCTGTCTCGATGTAAGTCTGTGATGCTGCTTAGGAAGGAAGGATATTTGTCTCAATGTAAGTCTGTGATGTTGCAGAGGAAGGATATCTGTCTCAGTGTAAGTCTGTGATGCTGCAGAGGAAGGATATCTGTCTCAATGTAAGTCTGTGATGCTGCGGAGGAAGGATATTTGTCTCAGGGTAAGTCTGTGATGCTAAAATGTAAGTCTGTGATGCTGCGGAGGAAGGATATCTGTCTCAGTGTTAGTCTGTGATGCTGCGGAGGAAGAATATTTGTCTCAGGGTAAGTTTGTTATGCTGCGGAGGAAGGATATCTGTCTCAATGTAAGTCTGATGCTGCAGAGGAAGGATATCTGTCTCAATTTAAGTCTGTGATGCTGCGGAGGAAGGATACTTGTCTCAGGGTAAGTCTGTGATGCTGCAGAGGAAGGATATCTGTCTCAATGTAAGTCTTTAATGCTGCGAAGGAAGGATATCTGTCTCAATGTAAGTCTTTGATGCTGCAGAGGAAGGATATCTGTCTCAATGTAAGTTTGTGATGTTGCAGAGGAAGAATATCTGTCTCAATATAAGTCTGTGATGTTGCAGAGGAAGGATATCTGTCTCTATGTAAGTCTGTGATGCTGCGGAGGAAGGATATCTGTCTCAGGGTTAAGTCTGTGATGGTGCAGAGGAAGGATATCTTGTCTCAATGTAAGTCTGTGATGTTGCAGAGGAAGAATATCTGTCTCAGTGTAAGTCTGTGATGCTGTGGAGGAAGGATATCTGTCTCAATGTAAGTCTGTGATGCTGCGGAGGAAGGATATCTGTCTCGATGTAAGTCTGATAATGTGGAGGAAGGATATCTGTCTCAGTGTAAGTCTGTGATAATGTGGAGGAAGGATATCTGTCTCGATGTAAGTCTGTGATAATGTGGATGAACGAAGGATATCTGTCTCAGTGTAAGTCTGATAATGTGGAGGAAGGATATCTGTCTCGATGTTAGTCTGTGATGCTGCTTAGGAAGGAAGGATATTTGTCTCAATGTAAGTCTGTGATGTTGCAGAGGAAGGATATCTGTCTCAATGTAAGTCTGTGATAATGTGGAGGAAGGATATCTCTCGATGTAAGTCTGTGATAATGTGGATGAACGAAGGATATCTGTGTCAGTGTAAGTCTGATAATGTGGAGGAAGGATATCTGTCTCGTTGTAAGTCTGTGATGCTGCTTAGGAAGGAAGGATATTTGTCTCAATGTAAGTCTGTGATGTTGCAGAGGAAGGATATATGTCTCAATGTAAGTCTGTGATGCTGCGCAGGAAGGATTTCTGTCTCAATGTAAGTCTGTGATGCTGCGGAGGAAGGATATCTGTCTCAATGTAAGTCTGTGATGCTGCGGTGGAAGGATATTTGTCTCAGGATAAGTAGTTGATGCTGCAGAGGAAGGATATCTGTCTCAATGTAAGTCTGATAATGTGGAGGAAGGATATCTGTCTCAATGTAAGTCTGTGATGCTGCAGAGGAAGGATATCTGTCTCAATGTTAGTCTGATAATGTGGAGGAAAGACATCTGTCTCAGTGTAAGTCTGTGATGCTGCAGAGGAAGGATATCTGTCTCAATTTAAGTCTGTGATGCTGCGGAGGAAGGATACTTGTCTCAGGGTAAGTCTGTGATGCTGCAGAGGAAGGATATCTGTCTCAATGTAAGTCTGATCATGTGGAGGAAGGATACATGTCTAAATGTAAGTCTGTGATGCTGCAGAGGAAGGATATCTGTCTCAATGTAAGTCTGTGATGCTGCAGAGGAAGGATATCTGTCTCAATGTAAGTCTGTGATGCTGCAGAGGAAGGATATCTGTCTCAGGGTTATGTCTGTGATGCTGCGGAGGAAGGATATCTGTCTCAATGTAAGTCTGTGATGCTGCGGAGGAAGGATATCTGTCTCTATGTAAGTCTGTGATGCTGCGGAGGAAGGATATCTGTCTCTATGTAAGTCTGTGATGCTGCGGAGGAAGGATATCTGTCTCAGGGTAAGTCTGTGATGCTGCAGAGGAAGGATATATGTCTCAATGTAAGTCTGTGATGCTGCAGAGGAAGGATATCTGTCTCAGGGTTATGTCTGTGATGCTGCGGAGGAAGGATATCTGTCTCAATGTAAGTCTGTGATGCTGCGGAGGAAGGATATCTGTCTCAATGTAAGTCTTTGATGCTGCGGAGGAAGGATATCTGTCTCAATGTAAGTCTGTGATGCTGCGGAGGAAGGATATCTGTCTCAGGGTAAGTCTGTGATGCTGCAGAGGAAGGATATCTGTCTCAATGTAAGTCTGTGATGCTGCGGAGGAAGGATATCTGTCTCAGGGTTAAGTCTGTGATGCTGCAGAGGAAGGATATCTGTCTCAATGTAAGTCTGTGATGTTGCAGAGGAAGAATATCTGTCTCAATGTAAGTCTGTGATGCTGCGGCGGAAGGATATCTGTCTCAATGTAAGTCTGTGATGCTGCGGAGGAAGGATATCTGTCTCAATGTAAGTCTTTGATGCTGCGGAGGAAGGATATCTGTCTCAATGTAAGTCTGTGATGCTGCGGAGGAAGGATATCTGTCTCAATGTAAGTCTGTGATGCTGCGGAGGAAGGATATCTGTCTCAATGTAAGTCTGTCATGCTGCGGAGGAAGGATACTTGTCCCAGGGTAAGTCTGTCATGCTGCGGAGGAAGGATATCTGTCTCAATGTAAATCTGTGATGCTGCGGAGGAAGGAAATCTGTCTCAATGTAAGTCTGTGATGCTGCGGAGGAAGGATATCTGTCTCAATGTAAGTCTGTGATACTGCGGAGGAAGGATACTTGTCTCAGGGTAAGTCTGTGATGCTGCAGAGGAAGGATATCTGTCACAATGTAAGTCTTTGATGCTGCGGAGGAAGGATATATGTCTCAATGTAAGTCTTTGATGCTGCAGAGGAAGAATATCTGTCTCAATGTAAGTCTGTGATGCTGCGGAAGAAGGATATCTGTCTCAATGTAAGTCTGTGATAATGTGGAGGAAGGATATCTGTCTCGATGTAAGTCTGTGATAATGTGGATGAACGAAGGATATCTGTCCCGGTGTAAGTCTGATAATGTGGAGGAAGAATATCTGTCTCGATGTTAGTCTGTGATGCTGCTTAGGAAGGAAGGATATTTGTCTCAATGTAAATCTGTGATGTTGCAGGGGAGGTACATCTGTCTCAATGTAAGTCTGTGATGCTGCGCAGGAAAGATTTCTGTTTCAATGTAAGTCTGTGATGCTGCGCAGGAAGGATATCTGTTTCAAAGTAAGTCTTTGATGCTGCGGAGGAAGGATATCTGTCTCGGTGTAAGTCTGTGATGCTGCGGAGGAAGGAAATTGTCTCAATGTAAGTCTGTGATGCTGCGGAGGAAGGATATCTGTCTCAATGTAAGTCTGTGATGCTGCAGAGGAAGGATTTTCTGTCTCAATGTAAGTCTGTGATGCTGCAGAGGAAGGATATCTGTCTCAATGTAAGTCTGTGATGCTGCGGAGGAAGGATACTTGTCTAAGGATAAGTCTGTGATGCTGCAGAGGAAGGATATCTGTCTCAATGTAAGTCTGTGATGCTGCGGAGGAAGGATATCTGTCTCAATGTAAGTCTGTGATGCTGCAGAGGAAGGATACTTGTCTCAGGGTAAGTCTGTGATGTTGCAGAGGAAGGATTTCTGTCTCAATGTAAGTCTGTGATGCTGCGGAGGAAGGATATCTGTCTCAATGTAAGTCTGTGATGCTGCGGAGGAAGGATATCTGTCTCAATGTAAGTCTGTGATGCTGCGCCGGAAGGATATCTGTCTCAATGTAAAACTGTGATGCTGCGGAGGAAGGAAGGATTGTCCTCCACTTCGAAAGTAACAAATACGTAATGGTAAACAAGCAGCTGTAGGCACTGCAGGAGAGATACCATGCATGTGTCACTTGATGACTTGATAATTGAGGTCTGTTGGTTATACATTGTCCTCTTCTACAAGTGTGAGATCTCCTGCAAGTGTGAGGTCTCCTGGTTCTACATTGTCCTCTTCTACAAGTGTGAGGTCTGTTGGTTATACATTGTCCTCTTCTACAAGTGTGATGTCTGTTGGTTCTACATTGTCCTCTTCTACAAGTGTGAGGTCTGTTGGTTCTACATTGTCCTCTTCTGCAAGTGTGAGGTCTGTTGGTTCTACATTGTCCTCTTCTACAAGTGTGAGGTCTGTTGGTTCTTCATTGTCCTCTTCTACAAGTGTGAGGTCTGTTGGTTCTACATTGTCCTCTTCTACAAGTGTGAGGTCTGTTGGTTCTACATTGTCCTCTTCCACAAGTGTGAGGTCTGTTGGTTCTACATTGTCCTCTTCTACAAGTGTGAGGTCTGTTGGTTTTACATTGTCCTCTTCTACAAGTGTGAGGTCTGTTGGTTCTACATTGTCCTCTTCTACAAGTGTGAGGTCTGTTGGTTCTACATTGTCCTCTTCTACAAGTTGAGACAAACTTTGGACAAGGTACTGTATTTAAACATAGATTTGCTTCCTTTAGATTTTTCATTTAAAAATACTTACCTGCTTGATCAATTAGATCAATTAGAGACAGTTTAGTTTTCTCCATTGAGTGAAAAAAATAAATAAGTATGCTTGATTTCACGACCTTTATTAACATAAGCTAAAAACATGCTGTGGAATCAACTCACGTAACTTGTGGTGTGGGAGTGTTGTAAAGCCAAGACATCCATATTGTAAAACTCTGATGTAATAAATAAGAATATAAAATAAATAAAATTTGAAAATGAAAGCTGAATCATCGCACAAGCTTCTCCGTTCAGCTTGATCTGCAATCCGAAGAGCTTCAAAGGTTTCGACTGCTCGGTGGTATGGAGAGACCAAATTAACTTACATGTATATAGTGTATATAGGCAGCTACCTAATAATAAATTTATGTAATATTTTTCCAGTTATGTGATAAATAGAATTACACCTAGGTTAAATAGTGGGATAACATTTTATAATGCAAGGCTCTGTCAAGTATAGAAAAAATAATCAATATTAACCCTTAACTCGCTAAGCACGACTAACATTTGCGTCCATTGCAAACCCAGATCAGCCTGAAGGCTTTACAATGTCCGGCTGCTCAGTCATTTTCCTCAAAACACCCCTTTGTCACATAAATGGAATGGTCGTAATTCAAGAAAGAACAGTCCATTATGTTTATAGTGGGTTAAGGGTTAAATGGGCACTGGTGTAAAATCCTCTATATCCTCGTCCTTATCTTTGAAATGCACATTATTGTGTCTCCCCACAATGTGGAGGGGAGATGTTATACAATTATGGACTTTTCAGCTGTTATACATGATGTGATATGCACCAAAAAAATCATTATTGACCGAGGCGATAGCTGAAAAGTCCATAACTGTTTTATTATATAACCCTCAATCGTCCAACTCGGAAACATTGTACCCTTCAATGTTCAAAGGCAGATTCTTCTCTTTGAAATACGCTTGAAACACATTCACTGCTTGCTTCGTAGCTTTCTTTGTGTTCAGTGCATCTTTATTCGCTATAATTATGTTCATTTCTGCCTCCGAAAGGTTCGCAAAGCGCGTTGGTGGCGGTTCACTTTCCA
The DNA here is from genome assembly GCA_037043455.1 of Cyrtodaria siliqua. Taxonomy (NCBI): domain Eukaryota; kingdom Metazoa; phylum Mollusca; class Bivalvia; order Adapedonta; family Hiatellidae; genus Cyrtodaria; species Cyrtodaria siliqua. Next base: position 128,318 of record JAWPHD010005343.1, on the reverse strand, counting down.
TTTTGACAGATATTGTCGTCTGGAAACACAAATGATCAATGGAAGTCAAACGCTTGATTGCATTTAATCAATATCATCCGAACGAGCTTCGGAAGTTTCCGTGGTCATCGGAACGCGCCTCGGAAAATTCCGTAGCGTACGGATAAAGGCGAATGATATTAATAGGCGGCTCGTGGGATTCCCCGGTCTTCCCCTGTTACTATTTATAAAACTGGTCAATATCAGAAAAAAACAGGTCAATATCGCTAGATATTTTTTCTAAAAAATTACTTTTTAGCCAATGAAAACGCGTCTATTTATAGGTTATATAATAAATTGTGTTATTTTTGTGCTGTCTGCCTGTCGTCTGTATGTCACAAATTTGTCCATACTAGTTCTCCTAAACCCCGGGCTGGATTTTAACGAAACTTTGTAGGAATGATCAGTCACAAGACTAATTGTGCATGTCACCGTGTTCTGGAATGATATTTGGCGGATTTATGGCTCCTTATACAGAAATTGTCATAGGTTATATTAGTGGACAGTGGGATTCTGAACCCTGTGAATGCACAGTTGACCCTACATGCCAGTAACTATAACTTGCTTGACAAACGACGGGTGTTGGGAGGTCAACTCTGTCAGCTGTAACACCAGCTGGAAGACGGTTGTCTTCAACTTGTCGATGATGTTCTTAAAGGGGTATTAGAACTTATAAACATGTTTCTGGTTGGCACTGAAGACCGCCTCTAAAGGTATGTGTATCTGGGTACTGAGGTCAAAACTGTTCGACATGAAGAGCCTGCTTTAAAGTGTTCAACATGACTTGTGCTAAAAACAAGATGCATGAAGCTGCTTATTTGTTGGGTGTTGAGAGATGGGCATACCATGGAAATTGTGAGAATTTGTTTTATGCTCAGTGTATCGAAAATGTGTGTATAAAATACATAAAATTCCATGTCAGATAAGAAAGAAGTATTTCCAGCAGGTTTACATGATGCGAGATCAAAAGCTGGTGTTTGAGATTTGTAGAACATCGAAACTACGGGCCTATGGCCCTTGTTATGGATGATCTTTAATTAACATCTTCCGGGGAAATACACAAGTGAAGCAACATCACATCAGTTATAATAGGTTATATAAGTGATTGGTTGTACTAAACAGGACATAAGTGTTTTAATTATTACTCTTGTTTACAGGGAGATGTGGTACGATTATTCCATACACAGGAGCAGCATATTCTCACGGCAGATGAATACAAGAAACCGTAGCATGAGTTCCCTCCTGAGACATCTTTATGATTATCTGCTACCACGGTAACTCGTTCCAAGGCATTGTGGCAAGTTGAGGTAACTGATGCCGAGGTTCTTGGAGTTTACATTAATTTGAGCAATTAACAATATTCATTTAATATTCCAGCAGAGCAGTAGATAATTTTGACTGCAGTGAGTATTTACTCATCAGATTCAAAATGAATGAGTAACGTTCAGAATACATTTAATACATTTAAAAAAAATATATATTTTGATTAACGAAACACTGTATGGCCTTTGTTCTTAATATTAAACACATTCTTAGAAAAATGTTCATCATTCAAAAATGGAATAAACTGTTCCATGAGACAAGTTCAGCAGAGCTTATGCCGTGATGCGGCGTGCATCGTCCGTCTGTTTGTAAAATTTGTTTTGTAGCGACTACTCCTCTGAAACTACTTGACAGATTTTCACCTAACTTCACACGAATGTTTTGCATTCGCAACATCTTGTACACTGCTTCACCATTGACTCAAATGTAATACGCATATTGCAATGTCATTTAGCCGATTGCTCCATCTATAGTTTAATTACGTGAAAGCTTCAACACGTGTGACAAGCGGCCATACTGTTTATGTAGCAACAGTGCACTATTTTCTGTGCCGTTGCCTTCCGGCTAACAGAATGTGAAGATTTTGAACATACAGAAGCGCCGTGATACACACGAGGCGGGATCCCGAGGAATGACGGGATTGGCCGAGCGTTCACGATTGGAATGTTTTGATGTCCAGTAGATCCTAGCAAAATTTCAATTTGGTCAGAAATTCAAGATGGCTGCCGCGTCTAAAAAGAGATTTAAAAAAGCAAACAAATATTTAGTGACTACTTCTTGAAAACTATAAGTGATATTGATATGGGACTTTTTCTAAAATAATCAGCATGGCTTGTTGTTGGTCCTTGTCGAAAATCATTTTGATTCGACGTTAAACATGGCTGCCAGTGGCCATCTTTGTTGACATTCAGTTATATAGTAAAAACTTGTAGCGACTAATCCTCTGAAACCTCTTGAAGGATTTTTATGAACCTTAAAAGAAATGTTGCTCTTGATGTCTAGTTTGATCCTAGCAAAATTTCACAGCTTAAAATAGATTTTTTAAAAACAAGTTTGTAGCGACTACTTCTTGAAAACTATAAGCGATATTGATATCGGACTTTCTCTAAAATTATCAGCATGACATGATGTTGGTCCTTGTTGAAAATTATTTTGTTCGGACATTAAACATGGCTGCCATCTTTGTTTACATAGAATTATATTGTAAAAAATTGCAGCGAATACTCCTCTGAAACTACTTGACAGATATTCATCAAGCTTCACAGGAATGTTGCTCTTGATGTTGTAGTTGATCCTGGCAAAATTTCAGGTCGGCCGGACATGGAAATTCAAGATGGCCACCATGGTTAAAAATGGATTCTTGAAAATCAAATTTGTAGCGACTACTTCGTGAAAACTATGTGATATTGATATGGGACTTTTTCTAAAAGGATCAATATGACATGATGTTGGTCCTTGTTGAAAACTGCTTTGATTTGACATTAAATATGGCCACCAGTGGTCATCTTTGTTTACAAGAGTTAAGATAGTATAAACTTCTTGAGAGTACTCCTGAAACTGCTTGACAGATTTTCATGAAACGTCACAGGAATGTTGCACTTGATGTCTAGTTGTTGATCCTAACAAAATGTCAGGTTGGTCAGAAATTCAAGATGGCCACCATGGCTAAAAATAGATTTAAAACAAGAAATATCACTGTAAGTGATAAATGCCCCCAAAGTGTCCTTTGACCTCTAAGTATGACCTTGACCTTGGAGCCATGGACCTGGATTTGTGCACGACACCTCATTTGGTTGTGGTGAGCACTTGTGCCAAGTCATTTGAAAATACGTCCAGGCATGCAAAAGTTATTGACCGGACACGGTTTGACCTTTGACCTCTAAATGGTACCTTGACCTTGGGGCCACAGACCTGGATATTGTGCGCGACACATCGTCTTGTTGTGGTGAGCCCTTGTGCCAAGTTATTTGAAAATCCGTCCATGAATGCCAGAGTTGTTGACCGGACACAATTTGACTTTTGACTTCCAACTGTGACCTTGACCTTGAAGACCTGGGTTTTGCGCGAAACACATCGTCTTGTTATGGTAATCACTTGTGCCAAGTTATTTAAAAATCCCTGCAGGGGTTGTGACGTTACGGTCCGGACACGAAATTGCGTACCTGTTTTTGACCTATGAACTGCAAGTGTGACCTTGACCTTTGAGGTACGGACTTGGGTTTTGCGCGCGACACATCGTCTTGTTATGGTGATCACTTGTGCTAAGTAATTTAAAAATCCCTGCAGGGGTTGTGACGTTACGGTCTGGACACGAAATTACGTACCTGTTTTTGACCTATAAACTTCGAGTGTAACTTTGACCTTTGAGGAACGGATCTGGGTTTTGCGCGCGACACATCATCTTGTTATGGTGATCACTTGTGCCAAGTTATTTAAAAATCCCTGCAGGGGTTGTGACATTACAGTCCGGACACGAAATTGCGTACCTGTTTTTAGCTAGACTGATCAGTGATCAGCAGAGCTTATGCCGTGGTGCGGCGTCCGTCGTCCGTCTGTCTGTCTGTCCGTAAACTTTTTTTTGTAGCGACTACTCCTCTGAAACTACTGAATGGATTTTCATGAAACTTTACAGAAATGTTGCCCATGAAGTCTAGTTGATCCTAGCAAAAATTCATGTTGATGTGAAATCCAAGATGGCCGCCAGATCTAAAAATAGGTTTTTAAAAAACAAGTTTGTAGCGACTACTTCTTGAAAACTATAAGTGATATTGATATGGGACTTTTTCTGAAATGATCAGCATGACATGATGTTGGTCCTTGTCGAAAATCTTTTTGATTCGACGTTAAACATGACTGCCAGCGGCCATCTTTGTTTACATAGAGTTATATAATGAAAACTTGTAGCGACTACTCCTCTGAAACTACTAAATGGATTTTCATGAAACTTCACAGGAATGTTGCTCTTGATGTCTAATTGATCCTAGCAAAATTTCAGGTCGGCCGGAATTCAAGATGGCCGCCACGGCTAAAAATAAATTTTCAAAATACAAGTTTGTAGCGACTTCTCCTTGAAAACTATAAGTGATATTGATATGGGACTTTTTCTAAAATGATCAGCATGACATGATGTTGGTCCTTGTCAAAATTTGTTTTGATTCAACGTTAAACATGGCTGCCAGCTGTCATCTTTGTTTACATAGAGTTATATAGTAAAAACTTGTAGCGACTTCTCCTTTGAAACTACTTGGCGGATTTTCATGAAACTTTACAGGAATGTTGCTCTTAATGTCTAATTGATCCTAGCAAAATTTCAGATCGGCCAAAAATTCAAGATGGCCGCCACAGCTAAAAATAGATTTTTAAAAAAGAAGTTTGTAGCGACTACGTCTTGAAAACTATAAGTGATATTAATATGGGACTTTTTGTAAAATGATCAGCATGACATGATGGTTATCGGAGTCAAACATTATTTTGATTCGACGTTAAACATGGCTGCCAGTGGCCATCTTTGTTTACATAGAGTAATATGATGAAAACTTGTAGCGACTACTCCTCTGAAACTACTTGACGGATTTTCATGAAACTTCACAGGAATGTTGCTCTTGATGTCTAATTGATCCTAGCAAAATTTCAGTTTGGCCGGAAATTCAAGATGGCTGCCATGACTAAAAATAAATTTTCAAAGTACAAGTTTGTAGCGACTACTTCTTGAAAACTATAAGTGATATTGATATGGGACTTTTTCTAAAATGATCAGCATGACATGATGTTAGTCCTTGTCAAAAATCGTTTTGATTCGGTGTTAAACATGGCTGTCAGCGGCCAACTTTGTTTACATAGAGATATATAATGAAAACTTGTAGCGACTATTCCTCTGAAACTACTTGACGGATTTTCATGAAACTTCACAGGAATGTTGCTCTTGATGTCTAATTGATCCTAGCAAAATTTCAGATCGGCCGGAAATTCAAGATGGCCGCCACGGCTAAAAATATTTTTTCAAAAAATAATGTCTGTAGCGACTACTTTCTGAAATCAAAATCAATCAGTAGAGCTTCAAGGTCATTGACCTCTTGTTTACCTATGAACTTCAAGTGTGTCCTTGACCTTTGAGATACGGACCTGGGTTTTGCGCGTGACACATCGTCTTGTTATGGTGATCACTTGTGCCAAGTTATTTAAAAATCCCTGCAGGGGTTGTGAAGTTACGGTCCGGACACGAACTTCGGAATGACAGACAGAATCCGGACGCTGCGATTACTATATGCCTCCGAATCTTTCGGGGTCATAAAAAAAAATTGTAGCAAAAACTAAAAGCGATATTGATATGGGACTTTTTTTAAAAAAATGATCAGCATGACATGATGTTGGTCCTTGTCGAGAATCATTTTGATTAAGGTATAATGTGCATTTCGCTAAAACATCAGCATAAAATACGCTTAATTAATTGGTTTGTTTTTCTTTTGTTGTTTTGTGTTCGATATATGCCAAGGTCATTCGTTTGGTTTTTGTTTCTCTCCCTTTCTTATGGCGATTTCATCAGTCAAATTGTCTGATGAGAGTGGCGAAAATCGCCATAGCTAATTAAAGATTATATAAACACCATTAATGTTTTTAATATAAAAAACAGTTATTTCCAATTAACGACAAATCGTGTAAAAACTTAGATTATGTAATATTGCATAATAATATTTAGTACATCTAATTTTATAGTGCTTTATTCTATATCAGTTTCATTATGCAATTAAAGGAAATTAATATGTGTTACATAATATTACAATGTTTCATGCAATATTACATGTCTACTAATTGAGCTTAAAACATATTCACACCCTTGTGAATAAAAAGTCACTTTGTGGCATATATCGACACTACACCCACTAGTTGTTTGTTACTTCCCAGAATAAACAATGCGCATAAAGTTATTTAGTAAAAACTATAGCGACTACTCCTCTGAAACTTCTTGAAGGATTTTTACGAAACTTAACAGAAATGTTACTCTTAACCTTTTTATTTTTAAGTCCCGCCCCCATTTGGCGAGACATGTGAATCCGCCGATTTCTTGTCTTTTAAAATGATTGCCAATGCCTAGACTATCAAGTTTGTACAAATGAAGACCCCGGGGTCAAAAATGGGGTCCAAAGTTTGTATATTGAGATTTTGCATGTTTTTCATAGATTTACATAGGATTTATTTTTTAAAATATCTTTTCTTAAACCACAAGGCACAGAGCTCTCATATATTACAAGCAGCATCAACTAATGGTCTTCTACCAAGTTTGTTCAAATGGTGACCCTATGGTAAAATTTGGCCCCGTCCCAGGCCTCACAGTTTTATATAGGTTTTTTTCTTTTTTAAATCCCTGAAACTACAAGAGCCAGAGGTTTAATATTTTGCATTTACTATAAGCTTATGGTCCTTTACCAAGTTTGTTTAAATGGTAACTCTGGGGTCGCATTTGGCCCCGCCCCAGGGGTCAACTGTTTTACATAGACTTGTATCGGGAAATACTTCAAAAATATTTTTTTGAAACTACAAGAGGCAGAGGTTTAATATTTTGCGTTTACTATAAGCTTATAAATGGTCCCCTACCAAGCTTGTTCAAATGGTGATCCTGGGGTCACATTTGGCCCTGACCCTATGTTTTACATAGACTTATACAGGGATAATAGGGCCTTCATTTTTCATCCAATCTTTACCAAACTTAAACAGATTGTTAATATCAATGAAAGCTCGGACAAGTTCGAAATTCAGCCAGATCGGACCAGTAACAGCGGAGTTATGGCCCTTGATTTAGTTAAAAATGCTATATTTTGCCTCGTTAAGACACTAGGGCTTTCATCCGATCCTTACCAAACTGTAATAGATTGTTAATATCAATGAAAGCTCGGACAAGTTCGAAAACCAGCTAGATCGGACCAGTAACAGCGGAGTTACGGCCCTTGATTTAGTTAAAAATGCTATATTTTGCCTCGTTAAAGGGACACTGTCCGTAAGTAAGCTGATATTGAGCATAATCAAATAACTGTCTGACTTTTATACAGTGAGATGTATTACATAAAAACATGAGCATAGACCCAAATACCAAATAAGTATGTAGTAATACATTCGTGAGTTTGAAAAAAAATAATTCTAATTATTATTTGTAAATCATGTGGGACCCACTTTATTTACTTTTTTTTATGCTGATCACTTGACTTCCATTAGCTCATTAGGTTTTCTACATAGAATGTATTGCGTAATATGTATGGCCCGCATAGCTCAGGTAGGAGCGACGTCGTCTATTACGCGCACAGTCTTATTACCCGTGAGTGTAATTTTAGTTCGGGCTGCTGGTTCAAACTCGCAAAGTGGTAGAACTTTTTTTTTTGTACCGCGATTAAATTCCTTCGAACAATCTTGCTTTTAATTAGTAAATATTCAATACTGTTAGTGTGTAATGTTTGTGAACGTAATTAGTGTGTGTTTTATAAGCTAAAAGTTACGGACATTGTCCCTTTAAGACAATAGGGCCTTCATTTTTCATCCAATCTTTACCAAACTTTATCAGATTATTAATATCAATGATAGCTCGGACAAGTTCGAAAACCAGCCAGATCGGACAGGTAACAGCGGAGTTATGGCCCTTGATTTAGTTAAAAATACTATATTTTGCCTCGTTAAGACGATAGGGCCTTCATTTTTCATCTGATCTTTACCAAACTTTAACAGATTGTTAATGTCAATAAAAGCTCGGACATGTTCTAAAACCAGCCAGATCGGACCAGTAACAGCGGAGTTATGGCCCTTGATTTAGTTAAAAAGGCTATATTTTGCCTCTTTAAGACGATAGTCACTCGCTTCATTGATGTTATAAGAGCCATATTAGCGAGTAGAGCGTCCACAGGCCCTCTTGGGCCTCTTGTTTGTATTTTTATATATACATGAGCATCTTTGTGTTTTACTTATATTGCCTTTTAATGCTGCCTTGTTGGTAAGAGAATAGTTCATGGCGGGGATTTCTTTATTTACACTGTTCCGTTTTATTGGGTTGACAGTAGGGTAAGTGTGAGGTTTGGTGCATCCTAGAACCTGGTTTAAACCCCCAGCGGCCTTTTTTGCCACTGACCGTTCCCAGGCGGTAGCCCTATTGTCAACCCTTTTGTGTTTGTGATGTATTATTTGGCCTTTTATTCATCTTTAAATTTGTGTTCTTTGTTTCTGTGTGTGTTTGTGGTTGACTGTCGTCCTTGAATGCTGCTTTTCCTGTTCAATTTTTATATCTGTATATATAGATTGTTTTAGCCAATTTAGCATTGTTCCAGTTGTAATTTTTAGCTCTACTGATCAGAGATCAGCAGAGCTTATGCCGTGGTGCGGCGTCCGTCGTCCGTCCGTCCGTCCGTCCGTTAACTTTTTTTTTGTAGCGACTACTCCTCTGAAACTACTGAATAGATTTTCATGAAACTTTACAGAAATTTTGCCCATAAAGTCTAGTTGATCCTAGCAAAAATTCATGTAGATGTGAAATCCAAGTTTGCCGCCAAATCTAAAAATAGGTTTTTAAAAAACAAGTTTGTAGCGACTACTTCTTGAAAACTCTAAGGGATATTGCTATGGGACTTTTTCTAAAATGATCAGCATGACATGATGTTGGTCCTTGTCGAAAATCGTTTTGATTCCACGTTAAACATTGCTGCCAGCGGCCATCTTTGTTTACATAGAGTTATATAATGAAAACTTGTAGCGACTACTCCTCTGAAACTACTTGACGGATTTTCATGAAACTCCACAGGAATGTTGCTCTTGATGTCTAATTAATCCTAGCAAAATTTCAGGTCGGCCGGAAATTCAAGATGGCCGCCACGGCTAAAAATAGATTTTTAAAAAATAAGTTTGTAGCGACTACTTCTTGAAAACTATAAGAGATATTGATATGGGACTTTTTCTAAAATGATCAGCATGACATGATGTTGGTCCTTGTCGAAAATCGTTTTGATTCGACGTTAAACATGGCTGCCAGCGGCCATCTTTGTTTACATAGAGTTATATAATGAAAACTTGTAGCGACTACTCCTCTGAAACTACTTGACGGATTTTCATGAAACTTCACAGGAATGTTGCTCTTGATGTCTAATTGATCCTAGCAAAATTTCAGGTTGGCCGGAAATTCAAGATGGCCGCCACGGCTAAAAATAGATTTTTAGCTCTACTGATCAGAGATCAGCAGAGCTTATGCCGTGGTGCGGCGTCCGTCGTCCGTCCGTCCGTCCGGCCGTCTGTCCGTCCGTCTGTCCGTCCAGTAACTTTTATTTGTAGCGACTACTCCTCTGAAACTACTGGAACGATATTCATAAAACTTTACAGAAATGTTGCCCATGAAGTCTAGTTGATCCTAGCAAAAATTCATGTCGATGTGAAATCCAAGATGGCCGCCAAAGCTAAAAATAGATTTTTAGCTCTACTGATCAGAGATCAGCAGAGCTTATGCCGTGGTGCGGCGTCCGTCGTCCGTCCGTCCGTCCGTCTGTCCGTCTGTCTGTCCGTAAAATTTTATTTGTAGCGACTTCACAGCTGAAACTACTGGATGGATATTCATGAAACTTTACAGAAATGTTGCCCATAAAGTCTAGTTGATCCTAGCAAAAATTCATGTTGATGTGAAATCCAAGATGGCCGCCAAAGCTAACAATAGAGTTTTAAAATACAAGTTTGTAGCGACTTCTTCTTGAAAACTATAAGTGATATTGATATGGGACTTTTTCTAAAATGATCAGCATGACATGATGTTGATCCTAGTCAAAAATCGTTTTGATTCAACGTTAAACATGGCTGCCAGCGGCCATCTTTGTTTACATAGAGTTATATAGTAAAAACTTGTACCGACTACTCCTCTGAAACTACTTGGCGGATTGTCATGAAACTTTACAGGAATGTTGCTCTTGATGTCTAATTGATTCTATCAAAATTTCAGGTCGGCCGGAAATTCAAGATGGCCGTCACAGCTAAAAATAGATTTTTAAAAAATAAGTTTGTAGCGACTACTTCTTGAAAACTATAAGTGATATTGATATGAGACTTTTTCTAAAATGATCAGCATGACATGATGTAGATCCTAGTCAAAAATCGTTTTGATTCAACGTTAAACATGGCTGCCAGCGGCCATCTTTGTTTACATAGTTATATAGTAAAAACTTGTAGCGACTACTCCTCTGAAACTACTTGGCGGATTGTCATGAAACTTTACAGGAATGTTGCTCTTGATGTCTAATTGATTCTATCAAAATTTCAGGTCGGCCGGAAATTCAAGATGGCCGTCACAGCTAAAAATAGATTTTTAAAAAATAAGTTTGTAGCGACTACTTCTTGAAAACTATAAGTGATATTGATATGGGACTTTTTCTAAAATGATCAGCATGACATGATGTAGATCCTTGTGGAAAATTATTTTGATTCGACGTTAAACATGGCTGCCAGTGGCCATCTTTGGTTACATAGAGTTATATAGTAAAAACTTGTAGCGACTACTCCTCTGAAACTACTTGACGGATGTTCATGAAACTTCACAGGAATGTTGCTCTTGATGTCTAGTTGATCCTAGAAAAATTTCAGGTCGGCCGGAAATTCAAGATGGCCGCCACAGCTAAAAATAGATTTAAAATAAATAAGTTTGTAGCGACTATTTCTTCAAAACAATAAGAGATATTGATATGGGACTTTTTCTAAAATGATCAGTATGACATGATGTTGGTCCTTGTCGAAAATCGTTTTGATTTGACCTTAAACATGGCTGCTTTGTTTACATAGAGTTATATAATGAAAACTTGTAGCGACTACTTCTTTGAAACTACCTGACGGATTTTCATGAAACTTCACAGGAATGTTGCTCTTAATGTCTTATTGATCTTAGCAAAATTTCAGGTCGGCCGGAAATTCAAGAAGGCCGCCACGGTTAAAAATAGATTTTCAAAAAACAAGTCTGTAGCGACTACATCCTGAAATCAAAATCAATCAGTAGAGCTTCAAGGTCATTGACCTCTTGTTTAAATTCAAGTTTGTAGCGACTACTTCTTGAAAACTATAAGTGATATTGATATGGGACTTTTTCTAAAATGATCAGCATGACATGAAGTTGGTCCTTGTCGAAAATCGTTTTGATTTGACGTTAAACATGGCTGCCAGCGGCCATCTTTGTTTACATAGAGTTATATAATGAAAACTTGTAGCGACTACTTCTTTGAAACTACCTGACGGATTTTCATGAAACTTCACAGGAATGTTGCTCTTAATGTCTTATTGATCTTAGCAAAATTTCAGGTCGGCCGGAAATTCAAAAAGGCCGCCACGGTTAAAAATAGATTTTCAAAAAACAAGTCTGTAGCGACTACATCCTGAAATCAAAATCAATCAGTAGAGCTTCAAGGTCATTGACCTCTTGTTTAAATTCAAGTTTCTAGCGACTACTTCTTGAAAACTATAAGTGATATTGATATGGGACTTTTTCTAAAATGATCAGCATGACATGATGTTGGTCTTTATCAAAAATCATTTTGATTCAACGTTAAACATGGCTGCCAGCGGCCATCTTTGTTTACATAGAGTTATATAATGAAAACTTGTAGCGACTACTCCTCTGAAACTACTTGGCGGATTTTCATGAAACTTTACAGGAATGTTGCTCTTAATGTCTAATTGATCCTAGCAAAATTTCAGGTCGGCCGGAAATTCAAGATGGCCACCACGGCTAAAAATATATTTTCAAAAATCAAGTTTGTAGTCACTACTTCCTGAAATCAAAATCAATCAGTAGAGCTTCAAGGTCATTGACCTCTTGTTAAAAAATAAGTTTGTAGCGACTACTTCTTGAAAACTATAAGAGATATTGATATGGGACTTTTTCTAAAATTATCAGCATGACATGATGGTTGTCCGAGTCGAACATTATTTTGATTCGACGTTAAACATGGCTGCCAGTGACCATCTTTGTTTACATAGAGTTATATAATGATAACTTGTAGCGACTACTCCTCTGAAAATACTCGACGGGTTTTCATGAAACTTCACACGAATGTTGCTCTTGATGTCTAATTGATCCTTGCAAAATTTCAGGTCGGCCGGAAATTCAAGATGGCCACCACGGCTAAAAATAGATTTTCAAAAAACCAGTTTGTAGCGACTACTTCCTGAAATCAAAATCAATCAGTAGAGCTTCAAGGTCATTGACCTCTTGTTATTTAACTCAATCATACATAACATAGAAACCCTACATAGACATCAGTATTTAGTTGCTAATTAGATCAATGAAAAACACTCGACTGATATTTGTTGTACACTTGAATGACATTTAATGCTCCCAAAGGGTGGCATATAGTAGTCGCACTGTCCGTCTATCAGTCCGTCTGTACAATTGTGTCAGGTTAATAACTCTTAAATAATGGACGGATTTTCAAATAACTTGGCACAATTGCTCACCACAACGAGACGACGTGTCGCGCACAAAATCCAGGTCCGTGATGTCAAGGTCAAGGTCAAGGTCACACTTAGAGGTCAAAGGTCAAAATGATGTGCTTTTGTGTCCTGTTAATAACTGACATTCATCGACAGATTTTCAAATAACTTGGCACAAGTGCTCGCCACAACGAGACATGTCGTGCCCAAAACCAGGTCCGTGGCTGTAAGGTCAAGGTCACTCTTAGAGGTCAAAGGTCAAATCATGTCTGGTCAATATCTCTGGCATTCCTGGATGGATTTTCAAATAACTTGGCACAAGTGCTCACCACAACAAGATGGTCGCGCACAAAATCCAGATCTGTGGCTCCAAGGTTAAGGTCACACTTAGAGGTCAAAGGTCAAATCATGTCCGGTCAATAACTCTGGCATTCCTGGACGGATTTTCAAATAACTTGGCGACTAGCAGGTGGCGGCTATTTTGCTTGACAAGTAAGTTCTTACATCTGTGTGTTGCGATTGATCAAAGACACGCACATTATTCGTCAGTGCTTATCATTTTGCTATTATTTGGTTTGCTAAACATGAATCTGATTGATATTTATCTCTAACGTATATGCTCCGAATATGGCATTATGCACCGGTTTTTCATCCTTAATTCGTTTCGTACTGTCATTGTCACAAACTATCACATTTGATGCACATGCAACGAAAAGCATCTGCTCTCACTTTTTTCCACTATATTTTTATATTCAAACATCACATTAACTAATATATGATCTATATATATTTATTTCAGTTACTTTGAGGTTCACAATGATGATAGGCAGGTACTGCCACTAGCAGGTAGCAGCTCAGCCTCTGGTGTAACTACTGTAACTTCATCAACCCCATCATACTCACAGGAATGACGTTACCTAAGTACAGAAAACACCCTCCGTGTCCGAAATTTCAGCTGAGGAGTCTGCCAGGTAATTTGTTTTTGTATTTTTTAGATATATATTATTCTATAATATTCCATATACTGCCTTACACATATATTTTCTTGTTTCATTCGTTTCTGCCGATACTGCACACAATAAATTTTGATTATCATCGCAGCCTCATTTCCAAGGAAGGGTTTATGGTCGATTAACACAGAAGATCAGCGAGATCTTTAACGTGCACAGGTTATTGCTCTCCCTGCACACGGGATTGACAGCTTTACATCCCTTCCCAAAGGATGGAATACTTTTACAGTACCTTGCCCTAGTAAGATACTGCGGGAGTAAGTTTAAAATCCCCGTGAGTGACGTATCAAACTCATGACTTCTGATTTCCCATGTAGACATGTCGGTAATTAATGCCCTACTACATATCATTTCACATTTTCTTCAACACCTGTTAATATTTTCAGTAGTCTGATATAGGCTTAACCTTTTTATTGTCCGCATCTGTTTTTACTTACGTATGAATAAAAGAATATTTAATTTTTATTTTAGTGAACTGCATATGTCTGACTTAGAACCAATGCCAATGACTACTGACAGTGAAGCGAGTGATACCGGGTAAGACAGTTTACTTCATTTTAGACAAATAAATACTTTGAAGTCAAATTATTGTTGAATTAAAATCAGTTTTTGGCATACCAGTGCAATAATTATGCATGTATGATTCCGCACAAACAAAAATGAACACACATGGAGAACTTTGACAAATCTATTGTAAGATAGAACAAATTTTCATTATATACAGTAAAAACAAAAAGGTCTAAAACTGTCATATCATATTTTGAGTCTTCTAAACAAAGACCTTAGATTTATCCATATGTACTTCAGACATATGCTTTATTCCAGAAAACCTGGCATTCTACCGAAGAAAGTAGTTACCAAAACTGGACGGGTCATTGAACCAAAGACACTGTCACAATCTTTTGTGGACCCATATTCAAGTAAGTTACAGTATTGAAAAAAAAGTCATTATTTCATATTAAATGATGCTTTAGGCTAAACAAATTCTTATTTCACGAACTAAATAAGTGTACAACAGTTAGCAATGCGAACCCCTTATGAATTAAAATGTAGTTTTGATTTAAAGTAACAGAGTTGGCCAGTTACTAGTATGTTATAACTAAACCATGGTAACATTCTGCTCAATAATGATAAATACATGTATACATTTTAATATGAAACTGAAGCACATTATGATAGCTTTCATAGACTAGTAATTAACTAAATTTACCCAGGTGATTTTATGTAATAATTCATATGCACATTCTTATGTAATCACCCTGGCGTCGGCGTTGGCGTCGGCGTCCCACATTCAGGTTTGCGTGTAAGCTGTGTTTACAAGTCTATATCTCTTACATTTCTTATCCTAGCACAACCAAGTTTGGCCATGGGCTTCCTTATAGCATTATCTTAAGGACTGCATAAGCAATTTTGGTTCCTGTAACCCATGGGCTCTCATGGAACCCAACTTATGATAGCCCATAAAATGTGTCCCATTTCACATCAAATTTTGCGTGTAAGCTGTGTTTACAAGTCTATATCTCTTACAATTCTTACCCTAGCACAACCAAATTTGGCCATTAGCTTCCTTATAGCATTATCTTAAGGGCTGCTTAAGTAATTTTGGTTCCTGTAACCCCTGAGCTCCCATGGAACCCAAATTCTGATAGCCCTTAAAATGTGTCTGTTTCACATCAAATTTTGTGTGTAAGCTGTGTTTCCTTATTTTACGATGCACTCTCCAGAATAAATATTATTAAATAGGGATATATATGAACAACACCAGTTCTGTTAGATAATATAATTTGCAAGTTGCATTCAAATGCATGTTTTATATGTGGAAAATATGGCCACAGCAGCTTTATATTGTGGAACCCAAGGTCGGAGTGTCTCATCCCTTATTCTCTGCCATAGCTTGCTATTGCAATCATATCTCACATCGCTTTGTGGTTGGTACCGCCTGGTACAATTGCTCTTGCTTATAAATGCCAGCTTACATGTAATTATTGCTCTTGCTGCTTATTGCTCTTGCTCATTACCAATGCTAGCTTACATGTAATTATTGCTCTTGCTGCTTATAAATGCTAATGCATGTAATTATTGCTGTTTACAATTATATTTTAAGCTCCAAAAAATTAGAGGGTACACGGGTTATGCACAATAGATACGGGCAACACCCTAATCTCTAATTATGCCATATAATTTTGAAATTGTTAAATCGATAATACTACGAATTCTAATGTCGATAGACCGGACACCCTCCAGGACCAGGATGATCACCATTGGTAAAGCCGTTGGTCAAGGGAGATAATCCAGTTGTACGACCTGACTTACTAGATAAATGTGTCACAAGGATACTCTCCGAAGCCGGATGATCACCAGTGTAACCCAGTGAAGCCATGACCAAGGGAGATAATCCATTGAACACATTACTGATGAGACACTCCGAACCCTTGTCCGGTAGAATTACGCCAATAACGCGTCCTTATACAAAACCACCTTGCGATTGCATACTCTCCTGGCGAGGATGATCTTCACAGGGAAGAAGCCGTGGCTAGAGATAATGCAACTGTGTTAGGCTAATTAAATGGATTAAAATAAAACTGCTGCGACTGTTTAAAATAAAAAATAAATTGATTGTGTCATTACACTCGTTTGTTCATCGTTCAGTACTGTTTTTCTTGACCGTATTAAGTCAAAATGTTCACTCCACTTTGAATTATGACCGTTTATGATTAGGTACACACATATTCACTATTGTTCCAAATGTACTTTATTATATACTTTGTTTGATGTTGAACATCACGGCACATAGTCACAGGGCCTTCTCTGGCCCTACCTTTAATAATAATTCACAAAGTCATTATAACGTTTCCTTCCATCGATTCTTCTAAAAACGGCCCACCAGTTTTGTACGAGTCTGTGGTTTCCCGCTGTCCTTCTACTATTTGCGTCGTAGTATAGGCGCCTTACACGTATGTCACTCGATCGGAGGCATTATTTATGTGAGCTGAAATTGGAAAGTAACTCGCAGCATCTTTTGTTTAAACAAATTAAATCCATGCAAAATTGACTAGTAAGCAATTTAAATACGGTATGTTCACTTTCGGTGACACATGTGTCCATACATTGCTTCTGCACTCTTGTAAAAGGTAACATTCCCTTCAGACTAGAACTTTATTGACTAGAGTTCGCATTATACATTGTCATACAATTACTATATTATGCAGTTTGTAAGTTTGGCACCAAATATGCCTACACTAGCCTTAAATTGACTAGAATATACATTAACATCATGTCATACAATTAAAATATTATGCAATCTTATTAATTTGGCACAAAAGTTCACAATGCTTGCATCATAATGTTGAAACCTCTTTAACAGGTAACCAACATAAAGTATCATGATACACTCATGTAAAGGGTGAGGTGGGAGGGAACAATTTAACTTTTGCCGATACAGGAAAAGGAAGTATCCCTTTCGCGCATGCGCACACAAATTTTTCCTATTGTTCGAACTAATCGGTTCGACCCCAGGCATTTCAGCTACCGCGGTCGTCCACGAAAATAAAACTGGCTATTTCTTAAAGAGGTGGCAATAGCCAAACTTATTTTACGATGCACTCTCCAGAATAAATATTATTAAATAGGGATATATATGAACAACACCAGTTCTGTTAGATAATATAATTTGCAAGTTGCATTCAAATGCATGTTTTATATGTGGAAAATATGGCCACAGCAGCTTTATATTGTGGAACCCAAGGTCGGAGTGTCTCATCCCTTATTCTCTGCCATAGCTTGCTATTGCAATCATATCTCACATCGCTTTGTGGTTGGTACCGCCTGGTACAATTGCTCTTGCTTATAAATGCCAGCTTACATGTAATTATTGCTCTTGCTGCTTATTGCTCTTGCTCATTACAAATGCTAGCTTACATGTAATTATTGCTCTTGCTGCTTATAAATGCTAATGCATGTAATTATTGCTGTTTACAATTATATTTTAAGCTCCAAAAAATTAGAGGGTACACGGGTTATGCACAATAGATACGGGCAACACCCTAATCTCTAATTATGCCATATAATTTTGAAATTGTTAAATCGATAATACTACGAATTCTAATGTCGATAGACCGGACACCCTCCAGGACCAGGATGATCACCATTGGTAAAGCCGTTGGTCAAGGGAGATAATCCAGTTGTACGACCTGACTTACTAGATAAATGTGTCACAAGGATACTCTCCGAAGCCGGATGATCACCAGTGTAACCCAGTGAAGCCATGACCAAGGGAGATAATCCATTGAACACATTACTGATGAGGACACTCTGAACCCTTGTCCGGTAGAATTACGCCACAGCAAATTCAAACCTAAATTTGTCCCCCAATTTGTAGCGGACAAGAGTCTGTCATAATGTATTCAAATCCAATCTAACAAGATTTGGGTTAGGCCACAAAAGCTTCAATAGATTTTTTGAATGAATTTAATAGCAAATCATTGCCTTCTTTTGTCAGATGTGTGCCATCACGTTTGTTAAACAAGCTGACATCAGCCAATATACTGTGAGATTAATGCGACCAGCAGGGTTCTTGCATACAGCCGTCCGTGCGGCTCTATTAATACGTCTGCGCTTTTCTTCCATTATGTGTATTTCATTAGGTTCCGCTCCCCGCCAGCATAATCTTGGAAGTATATCAGTCCAAACTAAGGTTGAACCCCGCCAATGTAGAAAAAATGTACTTAATATCTTTTTCGATTTTTTTAATAAGAGAAAACGTTTTATTCTTGGACAATATTATTCCCTCCAATATGGAGTACTAGCATTGCCGGTTTGCGCCTAAATAACCTCTCACATTGCAACTTTTGTAGCAAACCTTCCCATTTCATCCCACCCGGTCCCAAACCAAAATATTTGTATTCCACTCACCAAGCTCCAAACTCTCATCTCCTAATTCCCATGCCCTCTCGCCAGCATTTCTCACCAATGAATCGCCTACTATCCATATATCTGTAATATTATGACAATTCATTATCAATTTTGCTGGCAAACAATAAAACATGTGAACCTTTTAGCCAAAAAGTAGCCTAAACATTAATAATTTATAGTAGCCTTAATTGCCGGATTGCTGAAGGTATGCAATTTTCCCTTGTGATCTAAACACCTACAATCTAATATAACTTTTGTAAGCATTCGATTCCCATCTGCCCAATAATTTTATATCTTCGCTACTGACGCCTTCCATACTTAAGGTAGTAGCCCTGCCGATTTTATGTAATAATTCATATGCACATTCTTATGGCGTCCCACATTCAGGTTTGCGTGTAAGCTGTGTTTACAAGTCTATATCTCTTACATTTCTTATCCTAGCACAACCAAGTTTGGCCATGGGCTTCCTTATAGCATTATCTTAAGGACTGCATAAGCAATTTTGGTTCCTGTAACCCATGGGCTCTCATGGAACCCAACTTATGATAGCCCATAAAATGTGTCCCATTTCACATCAAATTTTGCGTGTAAGCTGTGTTTACAAGTCTATATCTCTTACAATTCTTACCCTAGCACAACCAAATTTGGCCATTAGCTTCCTTATAGCATTATCTTAAGGGCTGCTTAAGTAATTTTGGTTCCTGTAACCCCTGAGCTCCCATGGAACCCAAATTCTGATAGCCCTTAAAATGTGTCTGTTTCACATCAAATTTTGTGTGTAAGCTGTGTTTCCTTATAATATGTTGTAAAGGGTTGGATAAGTAATTTTGTCCTTTTGCAAATTCTGGGCGTCCATGGAACCCCAAATTGTGATGGCCCATAAAATGTGCAATAAAGGCAGATCTAGGTTTGCATGTAAGCATGTATATATCTATAATTTTGGTTTGGGATTTGGTATAGCATTATGCATGTTATTACTTCACCCATATTGGGGCATGGGCTCCCGCCTCCCCCCCCCCCCCCCCCCCCCCCCCCCCTTACCCCATCACACCCCCTCCCACGCCCCCCATTTTTTTATTTTTTTTACATATTTCTTTGTTGCTTTTGTCAATTCTTACACATATATGTTGCACACCCTCCCTGCACCCACCACCCACGCCCCACGCCCTCTCACCCCATCACCTCCCCACCTCCCCCACCCCCATCCCCGCCCCAGACTTGAAACTTTTTTTTTTTTTTTTTTTTTACATATTTCTGTGTTGCTTTTTGTCATACATGTATGTTGCAACCCCTCCCCGCTCCCCCCCCCCCCCCCCCCCCCCCCCCACCCACCGCCTCTCACCCCATCACCCCACCCACCATGCCCCACACTTGATTTTTTTTTTTTTTTTACATATTTCTTTGTTTTTTTAGTCAATTCTTACACACATAAACCTCCACAAACCCCCAACTGATTCTCGCCTATCACCCCCACCCCGCCCCACACTTGAAACTTTTTTTACATATTTCTTTGTGTTTTTAGTCAATTTTTACACATATATGTTGCCCCATACCCCCCACCACAACCCACTCCTGCCTCTCACCCTCCAACCCTGAGATGATACTTATCGACTAAGAGCCAGGTCTCTACCTTCAGATTCAAGGTCCATACTGTCACATTTACTTGAAGGTTTAATATTGCTTATCATTTCGTGTCCGGGGCTGTACCTTATTTATCTGTAATTGGATTCTAATAGTATTATACACAAATATTGACCACCATGACACGATGTGCCATGACTAAGAGCCAGACAGCTATGTTCAAGGTCAAACATCATCATGACATGTAGGTTGAAGGTCATTGATTAACATTTTGTGCAGACTATAACTTCACCACTATAAGACAATGTGTTATGACCAATCAGCCAGATTGCTTATGGTCCAGGTCACGCTTACACTGATAGGTTTCTGCTATAATTGACACCTTGAGACCCAAACGGTAGTGGACATGTTTTGCTTGCAATACTTCTTTACCTTGTATTTATGTAAGAATATTCTTTTGCAGATTATGGCCTTTAATTAAAATAATAGTTTATTGTTTGGTTTTTAGCTCGACTGATCAGAGAGATAAATTTTTTTTATAGCGACTACTCCTCTGAAACAACTTTACTGGATTTTCACTGAAACTGCACAGGAATGTTGGTCTTGATGTCTAATTGATCCTAGCAAAATTTCAGGTCGGCCAGAAATTCAAGATGGCCACCATGGCTAAAAATAGATTTTTTTTGTAGTGACTACTTCTGTTGAAAACTATAACTGGATATTGATATGGGACTTTTTCTAATTCGACAGTAAACATGGCCGCCAGTGGCCATCTTTGTTTACATAGAGTTATATAATAAAAAAATTGTAGCGACTACTCCTCTGAATTTGCATGACAAATTTTCATGAAACTTCACAGGAATGTTGCTCTTAATGTCTAATTGATTCTAGCAAACTTTCAGGTTGGCTGGAAATTCAAGATGGCCACCAAGGCTAAAAAAATATTTTTAAACAAGTTTGTACTTGACAAGTCACTTCTTGAAAATTATAACTGATATTGAATATGAGACTTTTCTAAACTGATCAACATGACATGATGTTGGTCCTTGTTGAAAAATTATTTGATTCAACATTAAACATGGCTGCCACGGCAATCTTTGTTTACATAGAGTTATACAGTAAACACTTATAGCGACTACTCCTCTAAAACTACTTGACAGATGTTCATAATGCTGATCTAGCTATCAAAAACCTATTAGTAGAGTTTCAAGGTCATTGACCTCTTGTTTTCTTACCATTACAGTTTAACTGTGGATGTCGGTGAACTGTTGGGTGATGATGCCCTTTCTGATGACCCGGCTTATGAAGTTTTCAGATCACGGCGGTACTGTGAGTAAAACTATTAAGCCCAATCACAATGTGTAGCTATTTCTCCGCCTATTCTCGAACAAGGGATGAATACTCTCATTGAGTGGATAGTCTAGTGGATTTGAAATTGGATCAAAAGAACCACAGGAATCTCATCGATAGTAACATGCTATGTGCTACATTTCCGCCGACAGCGTCAACGTAATGTTTGCGTTCAGCTCAGTTTCTCAGTAACTACATGCACTACAACAACCAAACTTGCATAACAGTTAAGTATAATGAGTAATGCCACTCAGTCAACAAATGACATTTTCAGATCAGTTGCATTGGTCTATGTTGTTTTGTTTGGCTGCTTCATAGTCTGTGCTCCCAATTCTGAGTTGTTTCATGACTTTGTCTCTATTACTAATAAATATGAGTAAGCGAAGAAAGTAATGGCCAAACATTTATGACATAAACTTTATATATTCAGTCCTGATGAAGTCAACAATGAAGCAGAGGAGGTGGCATATGAAGAAGTTGGATTTGGTATGGAAGGGGAGGATAGTGATGATGGTGGTGATGATGAAGAGGAAGATATAATTGGACCTGGGGTTGACAGAATTCAAACTGAGCGTGACTGCGAGGCTGCCTGTGAGGTTACTATCTGCTTGGCATTTATCGAGCAGATTTTGAAATTGGCTAGAATACGTGTTGACAAGTGCTCTATATCACAGTGTTCCAACCGCATCCTTATAAAGGAGGAATTTGTTGGATCTGCATTGTACCTTAAATGGGTATGTATTTTAATTTAACTTGCATTATTTAAAGTCCCTCTCCCACTAACAACAGGTAAATTTTACAAGACAAAACCGTTCTTCTCTGTCCATGTGTAGAGGTTATAAAATAATATATATGTGTAGTTTAAAAGTATATTTACTACGATTACTTAAAATAACTGTATTTAAGTATGCGTAATTCAAAACATGATAGGGTGATTTTTTGCCTGGCCGGTTAACACAGTTATATTATACCTTATGGTTAGTAGGCTTAGAAACGGTTTACATTTGTTGTAAAATTTGCATGTTGTTGGCGGGATAGCTATTTTAATATTTAGCATGCAAGCAAATGTGCTTATGATGAAACAGTAATATCAACATTAAAAATAGTTTTCGCAGCTGCGACACCTGAAACTGTTTTAAGATGTATTGTCAAGGCAGTTTGAAGTAGCTAGAAAAACAGGAACTTCCTTCTTGTTTAGAGACGAAGAACAGTTTGTTAGGTGTTTAACATCATTTTTCAGCACATGTTAGATGTTTGACGGTTGATTTTTTGTGGTGGAGGCAGACCACCTACTTCTTCCTGGGTAGAACCAGTACTATACGAAAACAGAATCTTTTAATAATGTATTATGTTTCAATGGGATCACTACAGTTGCATCTGGTTTAAAATATTTTAGTAGTCTATTGAAACTTATATGCATTATTTTTATTGTAGGTATGTCAGGATGGGCATGTTTCTTATCGCTGATGCTCACAGCCAGTTATGAATAAGAGATTACACAGCGGGGATTTCTTGTGCGCTGCAACCATACTCACATCTGGCAACAACTATGGAAAGCTTGTCCTCTGGCCCCAGCATGAATTTGAAATTCTTGTCATTCTCGTCCTTCACCAGAATACAGAGTTGTTACCTTGTGCCGGCTATTGACAGTGTGTGGCAGGAGCATTAGAGGGAGGTGGTCCTTCACCAGAATACAGAGTTGTTACCTTGTGCCGGCTATTGACAGTGTGTGGCAGGAGCATCAGAGGGAGGTGGTCCTTCACCAGAATACAGAGTTGTTACCTTGTGCCGGCTATTGACAGTGTGTGGGAGGAGCATCAGAGGGAGGTGATCCTTCACCAGAATACAGAGTTGTTACCTTGTGCCGGCTATTGACAATGTGTGGCAGGAGCATCAGAGGGAGGTGGTCCTTCACCAGAATACAGAGTTGTTACCTTGTGCCGGCTATTGACAGTGTGTGGGAGGAGCATCAGAGGGAGGTGTTGGAGCCCTTCACCAGAATGCAGAGTTGTTATCTTGTGCCGACTATTGACAGTGTGTGGGAGGAGCATCAGAGGGAGGTGGTCCTTCACCAGAATACAGAGCTGTCACCTTGTGCCGGCTATTGACAGTGTGTCACCTTGTGCTGGCTATTGACAGTGTGTGGGAGGAGCATCAGAGGGAGGTGTTAGAGTCGTTTAGAGGCAAAGATTTGGTCATTTTAGGTAACTAGCCAATCTTTTTTTTTTCTTCATATTATTAGATTAGGCACATGTAAGATCATATTTCGGACACCGACCGCAGGTAGCTGTCGGAGTTGAAGGCTTATAGCTCCCATTAAACATGCGTACCACAAAGGGACCATGTGCCAGAGGTATGTGTCGCAATAATAGAATGGCAAATATTGGGGCTATATATGTTGTACTGTCAGATAAAATGATAAAATAGAATAATTATTCCTTTTTATGTGGTCGTCATTTTTAGAGTTATTGTACTAATGTGGCCAAAGGTAATATGGTATTTAACTTGTTATATATAATACCAGAACTATAACTTGAAAATGAATATGCCATTTACCTGACTTTGTAGGGTTTAAGTTTGATGATCCCTGAGGGTGAATTTATAGTAATGTTTTATAACATTTGTCATACATATTTTCCAAAGGGGATGGACGTAATGATTCTCCTGGCTACTCCGCACAATACTGCTTGTATACCTTCACGGAGGACGAAACAAAAACAATACTAACTATACATACGCTAGACAAGCGACTAACTGACAGGAAATTGGCAAACCTGGAGAAATAAGGTTTCAAGAATGCAGTCACAGAGTTGAAGGGAAAGGGTGTATCCATTACAGAAATTGTGACGGATGCCCATCTTGGAATAGGGGCACTAATGAGTGAGTCATCCCTATCTATAATTTGTTCACCTGACAATATGTTGAACAAAACCTCTGAAAAATGTTTCACTACTGACTGCATATGTTCTAGCAGAAACTCTGGTAATTTTTCATACTATTCTCAATTGCTCCAAGATGATAGGAACTTTGTATGTTGGATTACTCTTTTTTAACTTATATGCATACAAATATTAAAATACTGAAGTTGAACAACAGTCATGGGATGACGAGTTATCCGTTGTCCGTCTGTTAATTTTTTTTGTTTTGTGGCAGTGTAATAAGGCCGTGATATACCGGTATTTATCATTTCACACTAGTTTTAGTAAATATGCAAATGACGGCTGAATCATTTTTCGTTTTTTTCCGTTCAGCTCGGAGTTCATTGTAATTGCCTGCTCGATTTCCGCAACTGTTTAAAATACCAGATTAAAGAGGGGGAAAAAAGATGTAGTTTCACTATTCATACGGAGAATACTGAGTCAACATACGACAGAACATTATCTATAGGCAGCTACAATAATAAAGTATTTTTTATGAGGCTTCGTTGGAGTTGCGTGGTAAATAGGATCTCGCATTCATGCCTATTTAATATTGGATTTATTAAACTCGTTATATAAAACTGATATAGTAATGCTCGGCACAGCCTCACGTCTTATAATTAATTTACCGAACTCGTTTAATAAATTCAATATTAAACAGGCACTCTTGTCTGATCCTCTATATATTTAATGTTGTTAATGGCGCATCAACACAGTAACTGTTATTTAGAGCTGCCCCAGAAAGAATAGAGCCGATGAGGCTTGAATTCAGGTCCTCCTATTTCAAGTCAAATCTGCTATCCACTAGGCCACACCAGCCCCATTTGATTATAGAGGTTTAAAGTACAGATATATTTTATATGCCATTTCATGCTATTTTGATTTGACACTGGTTACATAAGTTTAGTTATTGTGTTTTCAGAATCGGAATACCCTGACATAAAACACTCTAATGATATCTGGCACGCCGCAAATAATCTAGGAAAGAAGATTGTGAAGGTTGGTAGAGAACAGACTTTATAGCCTTACAGAAGTTACTGCACTTTAATCATTTAGAGTAATTTTTTTGCTGCTAGCAAAGCAGAAGTTGAACATGGCTTAACTTGAAGCCACTATCCCGCCATCAACAGGGACGTTTTTACAACCGATGTACACCGTTTCTAAGCCTACTAACTATAACGTATGTATATTTATATACCTACATATGTTGTGATTCCGAACTCTTATAACTATAAACACCTTAACCAGCCAGGCAACACAACACCCTATTGTGTGTCGAATTATGAGTTACCACCTCTTAATTAGTTTTGCGCATACTCAATTACAAGTATTTTAAGTATCCATGAATAAAACCAGACCTTTAATTGGCACATATGTATTATTTTATCATGTTAACACATCACATGGATAGAGTATAGAAGAACATTTTTTTTGAAATGTGCCTGTTGTTGGTGGGATAGCGAATTTAAAGATCATTTAACTCGCAACCAAAAGTTATATTGGAATATACTACAATAAGTTCTATAATGACCTAAAATTGAATGTTGAACAAAAAGAGCATTTATAATTATAATACATTATAATGACTGCATGTTTTAAAGACATATATAAGGAAATTTTTCACAAGGTGGTAGGAGTGTGTCTCTTCACAAGAGGATGCGCGTGAGTGAAAACAACACGCCTACCATAGAGTGAAGGATTTCGATATAATCGAGCCTACCAGTTAAATAATGTATTACATTTTAAATCGGTTTACTGTATAATTTTTTTACCAAAAATGTTACTTTGTTAAATGTTACCAGTGGTCAACATCAGTAACACTTTATTGACGTCATGACACAGCTTCGCGCACTGTCCGTTATTATTTATTTATTTTTTTGGTGATTAATATATAATAATCTTTTTAAATTTCTTTCATTAAAGCAGATCTTGATCTTTCACCCATAAAAGTGTAATAAACTGGTTTTATTCTAGTGCCCTTTATTTGTTCAGGTGGCCAAGCAGAAGGAGAACAGTGTTTTGTTGAAGTGGTCCAAGGACATTGTTAACCATTTTCGGTTTTGTTGCAAGGAAGCAAGCACATACGCAGAATTTATTGTAAGATTTACAAATAATCTGCTTGCAAAGCTTTAGCCTTCCTCATATCTCCAGAGTCGCAATATTGTATGCAGTCATATCTCTGATTAAGCCAGGATGTACATGTGGCCGGCATACACAGGCTATATTTCATTAGTCATGATTTTTTATAAATAAGTACATTTTTTATAAGTTTAATATGGTTTCTTGCGTTTAGGTCATTTAGGTCATGTTTCTTTTTTTTCCGTTCAGCTCGGAGTTCATTGTAATTGCCTGCTCGATTTCCGTAACTGTTTAAAATACCAGATTAAAGAGGGGAATAAAGATGTAGTTTCACTATTCATACGGAGAATACAGAGTCAACATACGACAGAACATTATCTATAGGCAGCTACAATAATAAAGTATTTTTTATGAGGCTTCGTTGGAGTTGCGTGGTAAATAGGATCTCGCATTCATGCCTATTTAATATTGGATTCATTAAACTCGTTATATAAAACTGATATAGTAATGCTCGGCACAGCCTCACGTCTTAATTAATTTACCAAACTCGTTTAATAAATTCAATATTAAAAAGGCATGGCAGATCCTCTATATATTTACTGTTGTTAAGGGCACATCAACATTAACTGTTATTTAGAGCTGCCCCAGAAAGAATAGAGCCGATGAGGCTTGAATTCAGGTCCTGCTATTTCAAGTCAAATCTGCTATCCACTAGGCCACACCAGCACCATTTCATTATAGAGGTTTAAAGTACAGATATATTTTATATGCCATTTCATGCTATTTTGATTTGACACTGGTTACATAAGTTTAGTTATTGTGTTTTCAGAATCGGAATACCCTGATGTAAAACACTCTAACGATATCTGGCACGCCGCAAAGAATCTAGGAAAGAAGATTGTGAAGGTTGGTAGAGAACAGACTTTATAGCCTTACGAAGTTACTGCACTTTAAGCATTTAGAGTATTTTTTTTGCTGCTAGCAAAGCAGAAGTTGAGCATGGCTTAACTTGAAGCCACTATCCCGCCATCAACAGGGACTAAGCCTACTAACCTACATATACCTACATATGTTGTGATTCCGAACCCTTATAACTATAAACACCTTAACCAGCCAGGCAGCACAACACCCTATTGTGTTACCACCTCTTAATTAGTTTTGCGCATACTCAGTTACAAGTATTTTAAGTATCCATGAATAAATCTAGACCTTTAATTGGCACATGTGTGTGTGTATAATTTTATCATGTTAACACATGGTTAGAGTTTAGAAAAACATTTTTTTCTGAAATGTGCCTATTGTTGGTGGGATAGCGACTTTTAAGATCATTTAACTCTCTACCAAAAGTTATATTGGAATATACTACAATAAGTTCTATAATGACCTAAAATTGAATGTTGAACAAAAAGAGCATTTATAATTATAATACATTATAATGACTGCATGTTTTAAAGACATATATAAGGAAATTCTTCACAAGGTGGTAGGAGTGTGGCTCTTCACAAGAGGATGGGAGCGAGTGAAAACAAAACACGCCTACCATAGAGTGAAGGATTTCGATATAATCTTGCCTACCAGTTAAATAATGTATTACATTTTAAATCAGTTTGCTGTATACTTTTTTTAACCAAATATTTTACTATGTTATCAGTAGTCAAGGTCAGTAACACTTTATGATGTCATGACTCAGCTTCTCACACTGTCCATTATTATTAATTTATTTTTTTGGTGATTTATATATAATAACCTTTCAGAAATTATGAGTTTTCTTTCATTAAAGCAGATCTTGATCTTTCACCAATAAAAGTGTAATAAACTGGTTTTATTCTGGTGCCCTTTATTTGTTCAGGTGGCCAAGCAGAAGGAGAACAGTGTTTTGTTGAAGTGGTCCAAGAACATTGTTAACCACTTTGGTTTTGTTGCAAGGAAGCAAGCAAATACGCATAATTTATTGTAAGATTTACAAATAAGATTTCCTTCCTCATATCTCCAGAGTTGCAATATTGTATGCAGTCATATCTCTGATTAAGTCAGGATGTACATGTGAGCGGCATACACAGGCTATATTTCATTAGTCATGATTTTTTATGAATAAATACATTTTTTATAAGTTTAATATGGTTTCTTGTTTATAAAAAAACAATATTTCTTAATTGAAAGTAACCAGCAAATAATTTCGCATTGTAATTTTGGTTTGAGCAGGTCACTTGCTTTATTCATGCACAGTAATTACAAGTACTTTCATTTCATATGCAATATATATAACAATGTTTGTAAAAACAAAGCAAACTGCAGACTTTTTAAAATGTTCTTTGCTGTTATGAAATAACTTGGTATAAATTTCAGAATTTATGGCGAAGTCTTCGCACCACATAACCAATCAGCATGAGTGGATCTTATTGCATGGTAGTGATGTCAATAGGTGCCTACATGGACCATTGACAGAGGAAGACCGTGACAAACCTTGGCCTAGCCCGTCACAGGATGGAAAGGCCTTCAAAGCCATTACACAGGTGATTCTGGACAAGAGGCTGTTGAATCGTGTGGAGTACTATCTAAATTTCAGGTACAAGGATTATAAATGTTTGTATGAAACCATAAACACATAAATCATAAAAGTTGTTGAGGGTATGAAAGAACCGATAAGTTTGTAAAATGACTCGACAATTTTAATTTGATTCTATTCGTTTTTGTCTCGCCTTTTCGAAGAAAAAAAGAGACGTAGGTGTTGCATTGTCGGCGGCGGCGTCAACATTCAAGTTTTGCGTTTAGGTCATGTTCTCACAATCTGTATACACAAGACCTTTCAAACTTTGCTTATAGTTGTATCTTGGCTGGTATATAGCAACGTGACAAAGCAAATATGGAAGTGACCTTGACCCTCCGAGCAAAGGGCAGATAACTTAATAATTGTTAGGTTCAACTTTTGCTTTTAGGTCACTTTTTCACAAACTGTATGCACTAGACCTTTAAAACTTAGTTTATATTTGTATCTTGAGTGGTACATCGCAACGTTACAAAGCAAATGTGGAAGTGACCTTGACCGTCCAAGCAAAGGGCAGATAACCTTATAATTTTTACCTTCAACTTTGGTATTTAGGTCACTTTTTCACAAACTGTATGCATTAAGACCTTTCAAATTTTGCTTATAGTTGTATCTTGAGTGGTACATAGCAACGTGACAAAGCAAATATGGATGTGACCTTCACCATCCAAGCAAAGGGCATATAATTTTGTTACATTGACATCACTCTCTCATAAACTATAATTATGCACTAGATGTTTTAAACCTAATTTATAGTTTAATCTTTGGAAGAAAAAATATTCTATTTTGACATAGTTCTGTCTTGGGTAGTGCATCTTTTTGGACGATTGGATTTCATCTATGACCTTGACCTACTTTTTGGAGCTGATGATTTTTAGCTCTACTGGCCAAAGGCCTTCATTTTTCATCCGATCTTTACCAAACTTTTATAGATTGTTAATATCAATGGAAGCTCGGACAAGGTCGAAAAACAGCCAGATCGGACCAGTAATAGCGGAATTATGGCCCTTGATTTAGTTAAAAATACTATAATTTGCCTCGTTAATACGATACGGCTTTCATTTTTCATCTGATCTTTATGATACTTTACCAGATGTTTTGCATTTTTTTTTTTAGTAGTATTTGTTGTTTTTTTTGTTTGTTTTTTTTAAATATAGTATATATGGGTTTTTAGCTCTACTGAGAGCTTATGGGATGGCGAGTTGTCCGTAGTCCGTCCGTCGTTAACTTTTGTCTCGTTAAGACGTTAGGGCCTTCATTTTTCATCCGATCTTCACCAAAGTTTAACAGGTTGTTAATATCAATGAAAGCTCGGACAAGTTGGAAAACCAGCCAGATCGGACCAGTAACAACAGAGTTAGGCCCTTGATTTAGTTAGAAATGCTATATTTTGCCTCGTTAAGACGATAGGGGCTTCATTGTTCATCCGATCTTTAAAAAACTTTATCAGATTGCTAATGTCATTGAAAGCTCGAACAAGTTCGAAAACCAGCCATATCGGACCAGTAACAGCGGAGTTGTGGCCCTTGATGAGTTGAAAATGCTATACTTTGCCTCGATAAGACGATAGGGGCTTCATTGTTCATCCGATCTTTACCAAACTTTATCAGATTGTTAATATCAATGAAAGCTCGGACAAGTTCAAAAAACATTCATATCGGACCAGTAACAGCGGAGTTATGGCCCTTGATTTAGTTAAAAATGCTATATTTTGCCTCAAGACGATAGGGGCTTCATTGTTCATCCGATCTTTAAAAAACTTTATCAGATTGCTAATGTCATTGAAAGTTCGAAAACCAGCCATATCGGACCAGTAACAGCGGAGTCTTCATTTTTCATCCTATCTTTACCAAACTTTACCACATTGTTAATATCAATGAAAGCTCGGTTCGAAAACCAGCCATATCGAAGTAGTAACAGCGGAGTTATGGCCCTTGATTTAGTTAGAAATGCTATATTTTGCCTCGTTAAGACGATAGGGGCTTCATTGTTCATCCGATCTTTAAAAAACTTTATCAGATTGCTAATGTCATTGAAAGCTCGAACAAGTTTGAAAACCAGCCATATCGGACCAGTAACAGCGGAGTTGTGGCCCTTGATGAGTTAAAATGCTTCATTGTTCATCCGATCTTTACCAAACTTTATCAGATTGTTAATATCAATGAAAGCTCAGACAAGTTCAAAAACCATTCATATCGGACCAGTAACAGCGGAGTTATGGCCGTTGATTTAGTTAAAAATGCTATATTTTGCCTCAAGACGATAGGGGCTTCATTGTTCATCTGATCTTTACCAAACTTTATCAGATTGTTAATATCAATGATAGCTCGGACAAGTTCGAAAACCATCCATATCGGACCAGTAACAGCGGAGTTAATGCCCTTGATTTAGTTCAAAATGCTATATTTTTTTCGATTTTTTTAATTATTTTTTTTTTTATTTTTATTTTTTTTATTTTTTTTATTTTTTTTTTTTTATTTTTTGAATTTTTTGTTTGTTTTGAATTTTGTTTTGATTTTTTTGTTTGATTTTTTTTTGATTTTTTGTTTAGCTCTATGTTGGACCAGTCGGACCAGTAACAGAGGAGTTATGGCTCTTGATTTAGTTCAAAATGCTATATTTTGCCTCGTTAATACGGTGATTCACTTTTCATCTGATCTTTACCAAACTTTACCAGAATCTTTAGTTATGGCCCTTGATTTAGTCAAAAAGCTGTTTTTTGCCCAAACTTTCAGAAAAACGTAAATGGCAGTCACTCGCTTCCTTGATGTTATAAGAGCCATGTTAGCCAGTAGACTATCCACAGGCCCTCTTGGGCCTCTTGTTTTAGATTTCTTTTTTTTTTGTTTAATTATTATTTTTAGCTCGACTATTCGAAGAATAAGAGAGCTTATGTAATCACCCCGGCGTCGGCGTCGGCATAGGCGTCGGCGTCCCACATCAAGGTTTGCGTGTAAGCTGTGTTTACAAGTCTATATCTCTTACATTTCTTATCCTACCACAACCAAATTTGTTCATAGGCTTCCTTGTAGCATTATCTTAAGGGCTGCATAAGCAATTTTGGTTCCTGTAACCCATGGGCTCCCATGAAACGCAAATTATGATAGCCCATAAAATGTGTCCCATTTTACATCAATTTTTGCGTGTAAGCTGTGTTTACAAGTCTATATCTCTTACAATTCTTATCCTAGCACAACCAAATTTAGCCATTAGCTTCCTTATAGCATTATCGTAAGGGCTGCTTAAGTAATTTTGGTTCCTGTAACCCCTGGGCTCCCATGGAACCCAAATTCTGATAGCCCTTAAAATATGTCTGTTTCACATCAAATTGTGTGTGTAAGCTGTGTTTACAGGTCTATATCTCTTACATTTTTTGTCCTAGCTGAACTAAATTTTGGAATTGGTTTCCTTATAGTATGTTGTAAAGGGTTGGATAAGTAATTTTGTCTTCTGCAAATTCTGGGCTCCCATGGAACCCAAATTGTGATGGCCCATAAAATGTGCAATAAATGCAGATCTAGGTTTGCATGTAAGCATGTATATATCTATAATTTTGGTTTGGGATTTGTTATAACATTATGCATCTTATTACTTCACCCATATTGGGTCATGGGCTCCCTCCTTCACCCCCCACCTCTACCCCCGCCCCCACTCCCCTCCACACCTTTTTTTTTTTTTTTTTTTTTTACATATTTCTGTGTTGTTTTAGTCAATTCTTACAAATATATGTTGCAACCCTCCCCGCCCCCACCACCCCCCATGCCTCTCACCCCATCACCTCCCCCCCAACCCACCCCGCCCAAGACTTGAAACTTTTTTTCTTTTTTTTTTTTACATATTTCTGTGAGCTTTTGTCAATTCTTACACAAATATGTTGCAACCCTCGCCGTCAACCCCCGTTCCCCCCCCCCCCCCCCCCACCCCTTGCCTCTCACCCCATCACCCCACCCACCACGCCCCACACTTGATTTTTTTTTTTTTTTTTAAATATTTCTGTGCTGTTTTAGTCAATTCTTACACATATATGTTGCAACCCTCCCTGCCCCACCACCCCACCCCCCTGCCTCTCACCCCATCACCTCCACCCGCACCCCACCCCAGACTTGAAACTTTTTTTTTTTTTTTTTACATATTTCTGTGTTGCTTTTGTCAGTTCTTACACATATATGTTGCAACCCTCCCCCCGCCCAACCACCACACCCCCCACGCCTCTCACCCCATCACCTCCACCCCCCCACCCCACCCTGCCCCAGACTTGAAACTTTTTTTTTTACATATTTCTGTGTAGTTTTGGTCAATTCTTACACATAGTTATGTCGGCTCCCAACCCCACCCCACATTGTTGTAGCCTTGTTTTCTGATGGTATATACTAGCTATAAATTTATTGTTCTCCGAAAAATCGAATAGTCGAGCTGCGCTGTTCTCCGACAGCTCTTGTTTGATTATTTTGTTATTTATTTATTTATTTTATTTTTTTTATTTCATTTATTGATTGATTCATATTTTTTTCGTTTGATAGTTGTTTATTTTTTTTAAATATTTGTTTTTAGCTCTACTGATCAGAGATCAGCAGAGCTTATGCCGTGGTGCGGCGTCCGTCGTCCGTCCGTCCGTCTGTCCGTCTGTCCGTAAACTTTTATTTGTAGCGACTTCACAGCTGAAACTACTGGATGGATATTCATGAAACTTTACAGAAATGTTGCCCATAAAGTCTAGTTGATCCTAGCAAAAATTCATGTTGATGTGAAATCCAAGATGGCCGCCAAAGCTAAAAATAGAGTTTTAAAATACAAGTTTGTAGCGACTTGAAAACTATAAGTGATATTGATATCTTTGTTTACATAGAGTTATATAGTAAAAACTTGTAGCGACTACTTCTCTGAAACTACTTGGCGGATTGTCATGAAACTTTACAGGAATGTTGCTCTTGATGTCTAATTGATCTTAGAAAAATTTCAGGTCGGCCGGAAATTCAAGATGGCCGTCACAGCTAAAAATAGATTTTTAAAAAATAAGTTTGTAGCGACTACTTTTTGAAAACTATAAGTGATATTGATATGGGACTTTTTCTAAAATGATCAGCATTACATGATGTTGATCCTAGTCAAAAATCGTTTTGATTCAACGTTAAACATGGCTGCCAGCGGCCATCTTTGTTTACATAGAGTTATATAGTAAAAACTTGTAGCGACTACTCCTCTGAAACTACTTGGCGGATTGTCATGAAACTTTACAGGAATGTTGCTCTTGATGTCTCATTGATCCTATCAAAATTTCAGGTCGGCCGGAAATTCAAGATGGCCGTCACAGCTAAAAATAGATTTTTAAAAAATAAGTTTGTAGCGACTACTTCTTGAAAACTATAAGTGATATTGATATGGGACTTTTTCTAAAATGATCAGCATGACATGATGTAGATCCTTGTGGAAAATTATTTTGATTCGACGTTAAACATGGCTGCCAGTGGCCATCTTTGGTTACATAGAGTTATATAGTAAAAACTTGTAGCGACTACTCCTCTGAAACTACTTGACGGATGTTCATGAAACTTCACAGGAATGTTGCTCTTGATGTCTAGTTGATCCTAGAAAAATTTCAGGTCGGCCGAAAATTCAAGATGGCCGCCACAGCTAAAAATAGATTTAAAATAAATAAGTTTGTAGCGACTACTTCTTCAAAACAATAAGAGATATTGATATGGGACTTTTTCTAAAATGATCAGTATGACATGATGTTGGTCCTTGTCGAAAATCGTTTTGATTTGACCTTAAACATGGCTGCTTTGTTTACATAGAGTTATATAATGAAAACTTGTAGCGACTACTTCTTTGAAACTACCTGACGGATTTTCATGAAACTTCACAGGAATGTTGCTCTTAATGTCTTATTGATCTTAGCAAAATTTCAGGTCGGCCGGAAATTCAAGATGGCCGCCACGGTTAAAAATAGATTTTCAAAAAACAAGTCTGTAGCGACTACTTCCTGAAATCAAAATCAATCAGTAGAGCTTCAAGGTCATTGACCTCTTGTTTTTGTTTGTTTTTTTAAGTTTATTTGATATTTTTTATTTTTTTGTCATTTCTAGTTGTGCCTATTGCGTTTTTTCCGGTTTGTTGATTTTTGATAGAGTAATGGCCCCTTGACATTTTTACTTTTAAATTTCTTGTCGGCGCTTCTCCTTCTAAACACCCCCGTGTGGTTGCCGGGGTAGAATACTACCACTGCAAACACACCGTCACATGCATAGGGGTAGGACCCCCCCATTCATATTCATTTTGTCATTTTTTGTTCATGCTCATTAAAGGTCTTCATCATGACCCCTGCATTGTTTCAGGTGCCATCTCGCTCACATCACTAAGAGCAGTGGCAGAAAAACAATAAAAGTGGCTCCAGCGTAAATGGAGTTTTTACGATAGAATTTGCAGCAACTCTGCAGTTCAGGGTGAGAAGGTTCTAGGCCCATTTTCCATATTTTATCTCGATGTACATGGAAGATGAGCCTGGCATGTTCATGCCTGTTAGGCGCCATATAACCTGTAATGTGTTGGTGCGCCTTAAAACCCCACTTCGTTTCAATTCCTTCTAAACACCTTTTTGGATTTCGACGAAACTTGGCAGGAAGCATCGGTAAGATGTCTAGTTGTGCATATCACGCTTTTGTTCCAGTTCGCTGATTTAAGACAGAGTTATGGCCCTTTGACATGTTTACTTAAAATTTCTTGTCGGCGCTACTCCTCCTTAACGGCTTGTTGGATTTCTAAAAAATTAGGCAGGAATTTAGCCTCCGTATGATGTCTAGTTGTGCAAAGCGCGGTGTATCAATGAAATCTTGGACAAGTTCGAAAATCAGCTAGATCTACCGTATTTGTCGGCCTATACCGCGCATGCTCTTATACCGCGCACCCCGACTTTGGGCTTGAAATCTTTGGAAAAAAACTTTTTGTTATGTACTGTAGCGTAAACCGCGCATAAAAAACAAGTGTTTTCAATTTCAGGACAGCAGAGCGCCATTTTGAAGCATTGACCAAAGAGGAAATGTAAAACGAATTTGGATTGGCTAAAAGGAAGCTGCATGTTAGACTGTTTTTTTACTCAAGTGTAAATAAACTTGTACTGTTGAGTGTACTTTTGTTGTTTACTCAAGTTTCAATAAAAAAAAAAATCCCCACGCCCATGTTCAACTTTTATTACGATCATATTAAATTTATTAATCTGGCGTTGTATGACTGGTGTTGTTTCCAGATTATTAACTCTTGCTTGTCAATTTGAAGGTGTTGACAATTTGAAGGTGTTGACAGTTTGAGCGGTTTCTCGAAATGAGATGCATTGTCTTGTGGCATCACCTATTAAACGCATTTTCCTAACACATCGTGTCAGCACCTACTCAAACTTCTGAAGTAATCAAGGACAATTAAGGAATTGACATTTTTCTGCGTACATGTATTGTTACATGTTTGTTTAATAATCACCATAGTCATCGTTGTTTGCGGTCAGATTAGCAAAAACCAAACACTTCACACGTTTTCCCAATCAATTAAACCCTTTATGAATAATCAAGATTCTACGATGTCAAAATTCAGAATCGACTTTAACAAATAAATATGTGCGGTAAATCAATACCGCGGTTACCCGGTAGTCGTCGTTAGGAAGAAAACATAATATTCTATTCTATTCTATTCAAGGTAAAAAACCAGTCTGCGTTTTACGGAAACCACAGCCTCGTTATCATTTCACTTTGCCGATTGATGTCAACAATGATATTTTTCAACATTTCAATGGTATTTTATCAACATTATTCAACAAAACACACGATAAAGCTTGATTTTATTATTTTTATTGCTACTAAGCATATAACATAAAACACATGTTATTGAACGAATAGAAACAAGCCAACTTTCTTTCAATTCAATCTCTCTAGTAAACGGCCGGTCTTGCGACTTTTTGTGCGACCCACAAAACTGCTTGACTTGGCTGAAAAAAAAAGGGTAAAACATTACTTGTTGCCTAAACCGCGCACCCCTTCCACAACCACAGAATCTGGGGTAAAAAAGCGCGCGGTATATGCCGAGGAATACGGTAGTTAGTAACGACAGAGTTATGGCACTTGATTTGTTGAAAAATGCTATATTGTATTTTCCTTTGTTAAATCTGTAGTTACTTCACTTTTTATCTGATCTTTACCATATTTGTTTAAAATAGAAAAGTTAATATAAACGCCCCCACCCATTTTTATGAAATTTCATTCGTAGAAGAAAGTGGGACAAATTGAAAAATACCCATGCCATACTAGACACAGCAGACTGATTGCCCATGATTACCAGGTGAACGACCTGTCATCCTATCCCTGTTGTTTTTGCAATGTTTTAAAAGAAGTACTGATGGGAATTCTATGTCGACAACCCTCGATATAACAGCCTTTAAACAAATGCACTTAAATGTCATCTCAGCAAACTGCAAACTTCATTGTTTTTAGCTCTACTGGCCGAAGGCCAGCAGAGCTTATGGGATGGCGAGTTGTCCGTCGTCCGTCCGTCGTCCGTCGTCCGTCCGTCGTCCGTTGTTAACTTTTGTCTTGTGACAACTCTAGGGCCATCATTTTTCATCCAATCTTTACCAAACGTTAACAGCTTGTTAATATCAATGAAAGCTCGGACAAGTTCGAAAACCAGCCAGATCGGAATAATTTCACCGGAGTTATGGCCCTTGTTTTGCTGAAAAATGCCATATTAAGCCTTGTGAACACTCTAGCACCTTCATTTATTATTTGATCTTTACCAAACTTGCACAGATTGTTAATATTAATGAAAGCTCGGACAAGTTCGAAAACCAGCCAAATCGGATCAGTCACACCGGAGTTATGGCCCTTGTTTTTTCTGAAAATTGCTAATTTCTGCTTTGTGAACGCTCTAGCACCTTCATTTATTATTTGATCGTTACCAAACTTGCTTAGATTGTTAATACTAATTATAGCTTGGACAAGTTTGAAAATCAGCTGAATTGGGTCAGTAACACTAGAGTTATGGCCCTTGTTTTTTTTCTGAAAAATGCCATTTTCTGCCTTGTGAACACTCTTAACACTTTCATTTATTATTTGATCCTTACCAAACTTGCACAGATTGTTAATATTAATGAAAGCTCAAACAAGTTCGAAAACCAGCTAAATCGGATCAGTAACACAGGAGTTATGGCCCTTGTTTTTTCTGAAAAATGCTATTTTCTGCCTTGTGAACACTCTAGGGACTTCAATATTAATCGGATCTTTACTTAACTTTGCCAGTGTCTTTATATCAATGAAAGCTCAAACAAGTTCGAAAACCGGCAAGATCGAAATAATTTCAATGGAGTTATGGCCCTTGTTTTGCTGAAAAATGCCATATTAAGCCTTGTGAACACTCTAGCACCTTCATTTATTATTTAATCTTTACCAAACTTGCACAGATTGTTGATATCAATGAAAGCTTGGACAAGTTCGAAAACCAGCTAGATTGGACTATTAACAGCGGAGTTATTGCCCTTGATTTAGTTCAAAATGCTATATTTTGCCTCGTTAAGACGATAGGGGCTTCATTGTTCATCCGATCTTTACCAAACTTTATCAGATTGTTAATATCAATAAAAACTAGGACAAGTTCGAAAACCAGCCACATCGGACCAGTATCGGCGGAGTTATGGCCCTTGATTTAGCTCAAAATGCTATAGCTTGCCTCGTTAAGACAATAGGGGCTTCATTGTTCATCCTATCTTTACCAAACTTTACCACATTGTTAATGTCGTTGAAAGCTCGAAAAAGTTTGAAAACCAGCCATATCGGACTAGTAACAGCGGAGTTATGGCCCTTGATTTAATTAAAAATGCTATATTTTGCCTCGTTAAGACGATAGGGGCTTCATTGTTCAGCTGATCTTTACCAAATTTTATCAGATTGTTAATATCAATGAAAGCTCGGACAGATTTGAAACCATTCATATTGGACTAGTAACATCTGAGTTATGGCCCTTGATTTAGTTCAAAATGCTATATTTTGCCTCGTTAATACGATAGGGGCTTCATTGTTCATCCGATCTTTACCAAAAATTACCAGATTGTTAATATCAATGAAAGCTTGGACAAGTTCGAAAACCAGCCAGATCGGACAGCAACAGCGGAGTTGTGGCCCTTGATTTAGTTAAAAATGCTATATTTTGCCTCATTAATACGATAGGGTCTTCATTTTTTGTCCGATCTTTACCAAACTTTACCAGATTGTTAATATAAATGAAAGCTCAGACTAGTACGAAAACCAGCCAGATTGGACCATTTACACCGGAGTTATCGCCCTTGATTTTATTTTCTGAAATATGCTATATTTTGGCCTCATTAAGAAGAAGGGCCTTCATTTGGCCAAATTTCATTGAAAACTTTCAGGGATGATCAGTACCAAGCCTAGTTGTAGATATCATCACTGTGTTCCAGTTGAATGATTTTGGCGGAGTTATGTCCCTTTAAAGGTTTTAATACACAAACTTTGTCCTGACTAGTTTTCCTGAACCCATGGCCGGATTTAAACAAAACTTTTTAGGGATGATCAGTTCCAGGTCTAGTTGTGCAAATCTTTTGTTCCGGTTGAATGATTTTTGGCAGAGTTATGACCCTTTAAAGGTTTTAATACACAAACTTTGCCTGGACTATTCTCCTGAACGTCTCCCCACATTTCAACGAAACTTTACAGGGATGATCAGCAACAAGTTTAGTTGTGCATATCATCGTCGCATTCCGATTAACAGATTTTTGGTGGAGTTATGGCCCTTTAAAGGTTTTTGATACACAAACATTTTCCGGGCTAGTTTTCCTGAACCCCTGGCTGGATTTTAACGAAACTTGACAAGGATGATCAGTATCAAGCCTAGTTGTGCATATTATCGCCATATTCGGGTTGAATGATTTTTGGCAGAGTTATGGCCCTTTAAAGGTTTTAATAGAGAAACGTCCAGATTAGTCTGTTCTGAACTCCTTGCTGGATTTCAATGAATCTTGATGGGGATAATCAGTACCAAGCCTAGTTGCACCTATCATTGCCGTGTTCTGGTTGAATGAATTTTGGCAGAGTTATGGCCCCTTAAAAGTTTTAATAAACTTTGTACAGACTAGTTCTCCTGAACCTCTGGCTGGATTTCAACGAAACTTGTCAGGGACAATCAGTACCAAGGTTAGGTGCCTATATCATCACCATGTTCTGGTTGAACGATATTTAAAAGAGTTATGGCCCCTTGTGCATAAACTTTATCTTTAGCCAGTAGAGCGTCCACAGGCCCTCTTGGGCCTCTTGTTAGTTACTAAAATGTTTCAGACTTTTATTTAAGCATCATTGACCTTTTTATTTTTAAGTTCAGCCCCCGTTAGGCGAGATATGTGAATCCGTGGATTTCTTGTTCTTCTTCAAATATTGCATTTCTAATTATATTCAGAAAAAAAAGCTTAGGATTGTAACATATTTTTATCCTATTATTGCAATAAAAACCGTGTCAAAAAAGAAAGGTACCAATATTTAAATTATTTCAGAAGGATTTGAAATATGTAAAATAATGTTTACGTCAGTTTCAACACATGCAAGGTTATATATGACGGTCAAATGTTTGTGGTGGAGGCAGACCACCCACTTTCCTGGGTAGAACCAGTCCTGTATACCTGCCGCCATCCGTAAGAATTGACACTTCTGCTCTTACAAGTCGAGCTCCCAGTGGGACTTGCAGCGGTGAGAGGCGAAGGTTTACAACGCAACGTCGTTAACCATTCGGCCACGGAGATGCTCTAAAAATAATAATTTTAGTGATCTTTTGAAGCTTATATTTTTCTTTGATATCCAGAAGCACAGCTGTGCTAGAAGTTTTCCACCAACACATCCCCATGTATTGTGCGAAACGTTTTGCCTCCTATATCGAGTGAGAAACAAATTGGCTGCTTTGAACCGCAATTTTAACTTGGATCGTTCACTTGTGTTCAACGAGGACGCAGAACCTAAGTAAGTTATTTTACTGTTACTTTATTGCAAACATTCAAACCTAATGTTGCCTTCATGAAATTTATTATTTCTCACTCAACATTTTCAAAAATTCAAAGTCAAATGTGTATTTTTTTATAGGAAATAACTGACAATACTGAAAGAGGTGCAGGCATCAACTGCTTCTATCCAACAGACTATATTTCTATTGAAAACTTTCGATTATACATTAAGGAGTAATTAAACAGTATAACGACACGGTGGGACTTGAACCCAGGTCCTCCGGCTCCAAGTCCACAGTAACATACGCTGGGTATCTTCTCTGAGAAGCATAATGCATATTGTACAACTTTCTTATTGAGTAAACCTGATCTGTATTTATTAGTGTTTTCATAGGCGGTAGGAGTGGGAGGTCGAATTGGGG
The DNA here is from genome assembly GCA_037043455.1 of Cyrtodaria siliqua. Classification (NCBI taxonomy): domain Eukaryota; kingdom Metazoa; phylum Mollusca; class Bivalvia; order Adapedonta; family Hiatellidae; genus Cyrtodaria; species Cyrtodaria siliqua. Next base: position 86,754 of record JAWPHD010005343.1, on the reverse strand, counting down.
GACTTGGCGAGTATTGAATCTTATGGATGACGGGAGGTGCACATTACTGGTTCTACCTGGGAATAAATGGATGGGTTGCCTCCACCGCGAAAAAGTCAACCGTCATATATCTGTCTCGTATGATTTTAAATTATTTGACTCAAAAGTTAGTCCGATATTTCTTTACGGATCAGAACTGTGGGGATTTGATCAAATGGAATGTATTGAAAGGGTTCATATGTATGCTTGTAAACTTTTTATGAATACATCTAATGCATGCAATGCATAATGATGTAAAGCAACATTCAAAAAAACAAACAAATTGTAGCTCGCTCTCTCTAGGTATCATCGATGCTACAATAAAAAAGGCGGTAGGTGGTCCGTATTCCCAATAAAAAGGTGAAAAAGAAATATCGCCATATTGCCAGGATTATGGTTATGAGAATTGAAGACAAAATAGGCATGAAGAGGAATCGAGAGATGGAAGCAGAGGATCCTCGACATATCTCAAGGTATTTGGCACCACTGGAACCACCTTCCACAGACATCCTTGTAAGAGAGAAAAAGTCGAGGTTCGAGAAAACTTGAACTAATATGTTAGTATCATGATACTTTTGATATAAAACAGAAGAAGTATCTTTTGTATATAAATCAGTATATTACTCTGCATAGCATTGCATACATCTGTAATAATTACTGCTTTGACATATTTTTTATATAAGTATGATAGACAACAATGGAAAATGTTTCCAGGGTGAATAAAATATACAACTTTCATTTCAACTATAGCATCAGGAGTGATTAATCAAAAATAATGTACATAAAAGAAAAATGTACTTTTCCTAAAATAAATGGCAAATGTCTTGGAAGTATCATAGTATATAGTTTATAAGTAAAAATATATTATAAGACTAAATAAAATAATTTATTGGAGGATTTTTCATTTTTAGCTCTACTGGCCAGGGGCCAGCAGAGCTTATGGGATGGTGTGTTGTTTGTTGTCCGTCCGTCCGTCCGTCCGTCCGTCCGTCCGTTAATTTTTGCTTGTGTACACTCTAGAGGCCACATTTCTGATGCAATCATCATGAAACTTTGTCAGAATGTTTGTCTCAATGAAATCTCGGTCAAGTTCGAAAATGGGTCATGTGGGGTCAAAAACTAGGTCACTAGGTCAAATACTTGAAAAACCTTGTGTACACTCTAGAAGCCGTATTTCTGACCCAATCTTGATGAAACTTTGTCAAAATGTTTGTCTTAATTATATCTTGGTCAAGTTCAAAAATGGGTCACATGGTGTTAAAAACTAGGTCACTAGGTCAAACTTTGGAAAAACCGTGTGTACACTCTAGAGGCCATATTTTTGACCCGATCTTGATGAAACTTTGTCAGAATGTTTGTCTCAATGAAATCTCGGTCAAGTTCAAAAATGGGTCATGTGGGGTCAAAAACTAGGACACTAGGTCAAATACTTGAAAAACCTTGTGTACACTCTAGAGGTCATATTTGTTACCCAATCTTGATGAAACTTTGTCAAATTGTTTATCTTAATTATATCTTGATCAAGGTCGGAAATGGGTCACATGAAGTTAAAAACTAGGTCACTAGGTCAAATATTGGAAAAACCTTGTGTACACTCTAGAGGCCATATTTTTGACCCGAGCTTGATGCAACTTTGTCAGAATGTTTGTCTTAATTATATCTTGGTCAAGTTTGAAAATGGGTCACATGGGGTTAAAAACTAGGTCACTAGGTCAAATACTTGAAAAACCTTGTGTACACTCTAGAAGCCGTATTTCTGACCCAATCTTGATGAAACTTTGTCAAAATGTTTGTCTTAATTATATCTTGGTCAAGTTCAAAAATGGGTCACATGGTGTTAAAAACTAGGTCACTAGGTCAAACTTTGGAAAAACTGTGTGTACACTCTAGAGGCCATATTTTTGACCCGATCTTGATGCAATTTTGTCAGAATATTTGTCTCAATTATAGCTTGCTAAAATTCGAAAATGGGTCACACAGGGTTGAAAACTAGGTCACTAGGTCAAATACTTGAAAAAACCTTGTGTACACTCTAGAGGCCATATTTCTGACCTGATCTTGATGAAACTTGGTCGAAATGTTGTCTTATTTATATTTTGGTCAAAATCTATATGTCACAAACAAGGCCTATAGCTTTCATATTTGGTATGTAGTACCATCTAGTGGACCTGTAACAACAATTAGTTCTAATTATGCCCCTGGTACCAGTAATTGCTTGGTTACTGTCTTCAATAAACAAATTGTCTAGCGATATATCCCCTCCATCCAACAATAAGGCCCTAGTTGAGTTCCTCTTGGGTTACAATTCCTAGCTAGCCTTAGCACAATACCTGCACTGAAATCAGGTCAGTGATTCAGGGCCATTATGGCCCTCTTGTTTAAGAAAGCCATAAATTGTAGTACGACTCGATTCATCAATGGTATAACAGCCAGTAGAGCGTTCACAGGCCCTCTTGGGCCTCTTGTTTTAAACTTGCAAACCTGATGAGATCTAGAAAGAAAACAAGGTATAGTGGTTATCGCCTTATTTATTCTTTGCCAGAAATCAGATTTTGACTGAGGTACATGGCATGCCAAGGTATGAGTGAGGTACATGCCACATAATGCTATGACAGGTATTGGTCGCACTATGCAATGACCGAGGTGCATGTCACATTTTGCTATGATTGAGGTATTTGTCACACTATACTATGACCGAGATGTGACATTTTGCTATGACTGAGGTATTTGTCACACTATGCTATGACCGAGATGTGACATGTTGCTATGACTGAGGTATTTGTCACACTATGCTATGACCGAGATGTGACATGTTGCTATGACTGAGGTATTTGTCACACTATGCTATGACCGAGGTACATGTCACACTAGGATATGACTGGTATTTGTCACTATGCTATGATTGAGATGTGACATTTTGCTATGACTGAGGTATTTGTCACACTATGCTATGACCGAGATGTGACATGTTGCTATGACTGAGGTATTTGTCACACTATGCTATGACCGAGGTACATGTCACACTAGGATATGACTGGTATTTGTCACTATGCTATGATTGAGATGTGACATTTTGCTATGACTGAGGTATTTGTCACACTATGCTATGACCGAGATGTGACATTTTGCTATGACTGAGGTATTTGTCACACTATGCTATGACCGAGATGTGACATTTTGCTATGACTGAGGTATTTGTCACACTATACTATGACCGAGATGTGACATTTTGCTATGACTGAGGTATTTGTCACACTATGCTATGACCGAGGTACATGTCACACTAGGATATGACTGGTATTTGTCACTATGCTATGATTGAGATGTGACATTTTGCTATGACTGAGGTATTTGTCACACTATGCTATGACCGAGATGTGACATTTTGCTATGACTGAGGTATTTGTCACACTATGCTATGACCGAGGTACATGGCACACTAGGATATGACTGTGGTATTTGTCACTATGCTATGATTGAGATGTGACATTTTGCTATGACTGAGGTATTTGTCACACTATGCTATGACCGAGATGTGACATTTTGCTATGACTGAGGTATTTGTCACACTATGCTATGACCGAGGTACATGTCACACTAGGATATGACTGTGGTATTTGTCACTATGCTATGACTGAGGTATATGTCACACTATGCTATGGCTGAGGAACATGTCACACTATGCTATAACTAAGGTACATGTAGCATTATGCTATGAAAAATGTTTTGTACATAAACTATAATTTTTCATAAAAGCTGAATGTTAAATAAATATCTTACAACACTTTCATATCAATATTCTTTTATTTCATTACAATTTATAAAACGTGACCTTGACCTGTAAATGTTAACAAACTACGAGAACAACGGGAGATTTAAATTAGATTCAATGCACTCCGTAACTGTCGCGTGACGGTTCGTAAATATTGTCTTCTTTTGTGCAGACTCCTTCTTGTCTGGGATTTTTTGCAATTGTGAAACTGTATATTACAGTTTTTAGCTCTACTTATCAGAGATCAGCAGAGCTTATGCCGTGGTGCGGTGTCCGTTCGTAAACTTTTGTTGTAGCGACTACTCCTCTGAAACTACTAAATGGATTTTCATGAAACTTTACTGAAATGTTGCCCATGAAGTCTAGTTGATCCTAGCAAAAAGTCATGTTGATGTGAAATCCAACATGGCTGCCAAATCTAAAAATAAATTTTCAAAAAACACGTTTGTAGAGACTACTTCTTGAAAACTCGAAGTGATATTTTTATGGTCTTTTTCTAAAATGATAAGCATGACATGATGTTGGTCCTTATCAAAAAGCGGCCATCTTTGTTTACATAGAGTTATTTAGTAGAAACTTGTAGCGACTACTCCTCTGAAACTTCTCGATGGATTTCCATGAAACTTCACAGGAATGTTGCTCTTGATGTCTAAATGATCCTAGCAGCAGTTCAGGTTGGTCAGAAATTCAAGATGGCCACCACAGCTAAAAATAGATTTTCAATAAACAAGTTTGTAGCGAGTACTTCTTGAAAACTATAAGTGATATTGATAAATGTCTTTTCCTAAAATGATCAGTATGACATGGTGTTGATCCTTGTCGAAAATTATTTTGATTCGACGTTAATCATGGCTGCCAGCGGCCATCTTTGTTTACATAGAGTTATATAATGAAAACTTGTAACAACTACTCCTCTGAAACTACTTGACGGATTTTCATGAAACTTCACAGGAATGTTGCTCTTGATGTCTTATTGATCCTAGCAAAACTTCAGGTCGGCTGGAAATTCAAGATGGCCACCACGGCTAAAAATAGATTTTCAAGAAACAAGTTTGTAGCGACTACTTCTTGAAAACTATAAGTGATATTGATATGGGACTTCTTCTAATATGATCAGCATGACATGATGTTGGTCCTTGTCTTACAACTTTGTCAAATGTTAATTCTCACATTTGTCAAAATATATTTCTTCAAATACCACCCGTAAGTGTTCTATCAGATATATGCCAAAATGCACCATTACATAACTAAGTTTAAAATAACGGACCCCCTTGTTTGTCATTGGGCCTATATATGCATTTCAGGTCAGCTACGCACCTGTTTACCACAGATCACTATTTATTCAAGTATACGAACACACTGATTTCTGCTAAATCTGTATTCAACATATTTTTCAGAATTGGATAGCCTTGAAGGACACAAGATCTTTTTTGAAGATATCGGTCATGAAAGCGGTTTTGGACCAGACATTCCATTTGATGGCTGCCCTTTTGTTGTCCTGGGAAATGAGGTCAGAGTGTGTCACCATGGGCACTGAGGTTTGTTATTTATAAAATATAATTACTGTTACAGTGTATAGAAATTCTCCAGATGGGATGAGTAAAGCAGTAAAACAGATACCGGTTTAAAAAAAAAGAAGACATATTCTGTAAATATTTAATAGAATATAAGACTTTTTTTCTTTTTTTTTAAACCGGTATCTGTGCCCCAGATAGTGTAGCTCAGTTGAGAAAGATCTGAACAGCAGGTTTGAGTCTTGATCTGGCTGTATACTTATATCCCACTTGGTTACATGTACAATGTTGGCCAATGATGTGATCTTGCCTGTGAAATATATATATTATTAAAGATTCATTATAATACGCTTATTTGTTCCTATGTAAACGTTATGTGGAACTCTACCTTTTTGGAGGAATATACTAAAACAATGTTACAGACCTGCCAAATCTCCGGATAAAATCCGGATTCTCCAGATTTTTCAGCCACTCTCCGGATCTCCGGATTGAAGTGTACAATCTCATGGATTTTCCCTCAAAACAAAATGTTCATGATTTAAAAGCTATACTTTCACAGTTTATCAGCTATTTCCAAGAATGGTCTTGTTACACTCCCTGGTCAGATGAGTATTTACAAGTGTTGAATCAGTGGGGGTCATCCATGTAATGCACTGACTGAATATACAATTAACACCTAAGGACATAATTAGTTCCTTCAGTGACGTGCAATAGCAGCAATATGTATGTTGCTTCTTTAAATGGTCAACCTAACTGAAATAGCAAGTGTGAGGAACTAGCAACTCCTTGTGTGTGGTATCACTATAACAGCTTTTGCTGGGTACGATGATTATAATTTGTATAAGAGTTGACTTTGTATTTGCATTTAGTACGCATCTGTGTAGAAAAATAAGTGCACTTCCATAAAAAAAATAAAAAAATAAAAAAATGTGGTAAAATTAAAGCAAGTTTTCTAATCAAATTACTATGCTAATCTGTTATTTTCTATAACTATCAAAAATGCATCAACTTGTATAAATTGCATAAATAATTTAAATTTGCACTGTAAAAAAAAAAGTGCAAAAATGAAGTCGCGCACTCTAAATTTTCATTAAAAAATGTTCCTTGCATTGCACTTCAAAATCTTAAATTTTAAAAATCTCAGGATTTTGTGTTAAAAAGTTTTGGCAGGCCTGATATTAGAAATTGAATCAAACTATAAATAAAATTATGAACCATTGATATTTTTTTGGCGAAAACCGTTTTGTTTAGATTTTTGCGAAGCTTGTAATGTTTGTATTTACAATCAAGCGTCGCATATGATCAAGACTATTGCTCAGTAGAAAACATCAAATAACACCGGGAACGCGCACCTGTTTTGGATGGTTTAATTTGCAGGACCTGGTACGGTTTTTGATGTAAAAATGTAATAGAAAATAATAATGTTTTTGTTATATGATGCAATGGATAAATAAAAGGAAATAGAACCTTATTGTTTGATTCTAATCACATATGTGTTATTAATTAATTATAAATAAAACAAAGTGAAAAATCGAAATTTTCAATATCGACAAAAATTATGTACTGGCAAATATTCATTGGTAATAACAATTTCGGGGCAAGTTAAACAAAATCAGTGCAAGTGTCTTTCAGTCAGGGGAAGTGGACTTTTGAAATCAACCAATAATGACACCAATAATCAGTCGCATGGATTCTACAGATTTACATATTACTTGAAACTGTCAACTTTGACCATAATTTAACTGATATTTAACTATATAATTGTTTGATTGAAAAGATATGCTGTAAATTTCTATAATTCGATTTATTATTTTATAGACAAAAGAACTTCACAACAACCACGACTCTGTAGTGCATAAAAGACGAATAATAAGAAAGACAAAGAAACATAGATGCCCTTCAAAACTCCGGATAAGACGGGTTGTTCGATTTTCAGAATATAAGGTATATTACAATAAGATTTTTGTCGCGCCTTTTCAAAGAAAAAAAAAGAGACATAGGTATTGCTTTTCCCGTGGCGGCGGCGGCAACATTCAAGTTTTGCGTTTAGGTCATTTTCTCACAAACTGTATACACTTGACCTTTCAAACTTTGCTTATAGTTGTATCTTGGGTGGTACATCGCAGCGTGACAAAGCAAATGTGCAAGTGACCTTGACCCTCCAAGCAAAGGGCAGATAACTTAATAATCTTTAGGTTCAACTTTTGCATTTAGGTCACTTTTTCACAAACTGTATGCACTAGACCTTTAAAATTTTGCTTATAGTTGTATCTTAAGTGGTACATCGCAGCTTGACAAAGCAAATGTAGAAGTGACCTTGACCGTCAAAGCAAAGGGCAGATACTTAATAATTTTTACCTTCAACTTTTGCGTTGAGGTCAATTTCGCGCAAACTGTATGCACTACACCTTTCAAACTTTGTTTATAGTTGTATCTAGGGTGGTACATCGCAACGTGACAAAGCAAATATGGATGTGACCTTGAATCTCCAAGCAAAGGGCAGATAACCTTATAATTTTTACCTTCAACTTTGGCATTTAGGTCACTTTTTCACAAACTGTATGCACTAAGACCTTTCAAACTTTGCTTATAGTTGTATCTTGCAACGTGACAAAGCAAATGTGGATGTGACCTTTACCATCCAAGCAAAGGGCAGATAACTTTGTTACATTTACATCACTTTCTCATAAACTATAATTATGCACTAGATGTTTTAAACCTTATTTATAGCTTATATTCTTTGGAAGACAAAATATTCTATTTTGATAAGGTTGTTTCTTGGGTAGTTCATCCTTTTGGTCGCAGTCATCTATGACCTTGACCTACTTTTTGGAGCTAATGATTTTTAGCTCTATTTGCCAAGGACTTTTACCTCGTTAAGACGAGTTCGAAAACCAACCAGATCGGACCAGTAACAACACAGTTATTGCCCTTGATTAAAAATGCTATATTTTGCCTCGTTAAGACAATAGGGCCTTCATTTTTCATCCGATCTTTACCAAACTTTACCAGATTGTTAATATCAATTAAAGCTCAGACAAGTTCGAAAACCAGCCAGATTGGACTAGCAACAGCAGAGTTATGGCCTCGTTAATACGATAGGGCTTTCATTTTTCATCTGATCTATTATATACCAAACTTTTCCAGACGTCTTGGCTTTTTATGCTCCTGAAAAGGATTTTTAAATAACTTGACACAAGTGATCACCATAACAATATGTTGCGCACAAAACCCAGGTCTTCAAGGTCAAGGTGTCACTTGGAGGTCAAAAGTCAAATTGTGTCAGGTCTATAACTCTGGCAATCATGGACGGATTTTCAAATAACTTGGCACAAGTGCTCACTACAACAAGCCGATGTGACGCACACAAAATCCGGGTCTGTGGTGCCAAGGTCACGGTCACACTTAGAGGTCAAAGGTCAAATCTTGTCCGGTCAATAACTTTTGCCTGCCTGGACGGATTTTCAAATAACTTGGCACAAATGCTCACCCCAACCAAATGACGTGTCGCGCACAAAATCCAGGTCCGTGGCTCCAAGGTCAAGGTCATACTTAGAGGTCAAAGGTTACTTTGGGGAAATTTGTCACTTACAGTGATGTTTCCTGTTGATTTTATTATTAGTATATTTTTAAAAAAAAAAGAGTAATACATAGAGAATAATACACAGTCTCAGTGTGATACGAAAGATATGTCACTCCAGCACTGGAAGACTGGGTCAGCGTGCATACATTTTACACAATTTCAAACAGGAATAAACAGTAAAATAAATTCATAAGGGGTAAACGAACAAGTTTTAATATAATATTTTAGAGTGATATTCATTGTGAGGAACCAAAACTAATGATTAATTATGGATCTAGGACTAGAATCTACAAACACAGGTCAACAAGATCACGCAGCCCATTACGTGGACACGGTCTTACCTTTATGACCCCAAGGTCGCATCTTTGCCTATATGGCGAAACGGGGTACCCTGGAGTCATCACTATAGTCGGTCAAATCTAGCTCAAATTGCTTCATTTTGTGTTTTTATCGTAATATAATTGTTATCAAATCTATAATGAAACGTTTCTTCTTTTTTTTTATACTTAAAATGTGTGTTTAATCGATAAAATATCAGTCGGTACGAACGCAGCATTGGTGCGAATTTGTAAGCTCCGCCTACTTTGTGACGTCATAACATATTCAAAGCCGAACAACATACACACAAGAAATAGATCTTCACTAATCATAGTTATTCGATATTGTACTTATAATTAAATATAATATTTGTTAAAGACGTATTCTAAACTTATCTTTTATTGATATTAAAAAGAAAATATGTAAATATTTTATTAACTACAAATAATAACCGAGATTCTGCAACGCGTATTTATACAGAAAGTAAACACGACGCATTCGCGCGCCATTTTATTATTTTCCGTCCAGACTCCTTCGCGTATAGCTAAATTAATTAATTAATTAGCCGGAACGTTCTCAATAGATCAAATTGTTTAAGCCATTGACGGCGCGCTGGGCCTGGGAGAGAGATTCGCCAGGATGGAGCGAGAATTCATTTTCTGCAGTGGTCGAAATTCCACGACCGGGTTGCAAGATAATTTTGGTGAAATTTGAGCGGACTTCGACATTGATCACGAACTTAACCAAGGTAAGCCAAATAGTATGTTCCCTTCATCCCTCTTAGAGAGTTCCAGCGGATATATCCGTACAGTACCCTATAACCACAGGAATTCGAAATTATATGTTGCGTATGAATAAAAATCACGACAACACGTATTTAGGGTAGATCTATAATAAAACGATGGGTGGGGTACATATTTTTTCATCATTTTATTCCTACACAACTTACAATATCGAATTCCTGTGCTATAACTTACAACACCCCGCAAACCCCTCCCCCATGTTGTTTGTTTCTCCCGGTAGAGCGTTTCTTCAGATCACCACACCCCAGCTAGCCACCTAGTTCCTAAATGTGATGAGACCGCGATCATCTTCCAAAATGTTAACAACTGCAGTATTTTACATTTAAAATTGTAAATCGGTTGATGGTCCTACGCTCAGGTGAAAAGCGCTACAGGTGGGGCTGACCCTGCAAGCTAGAGACCCTCAGATAAAGTCCCGGTTGGGGTACAATATTTTCCCCACCTGTTCTATTTTGCACAGCCCTCATAAAAGTAATAAAATGGAGCTCATACGTTGATAATCCGAGCCTTCTCTGACCTTACCAGCCCTTTTTATGATTTTGATATTTTATCCGGCTGTGACAAAAGAAGAAAAGGGGGCTAAGTTGCGGTACACTTTTACCATGCAAATGAGGTCTGCGGCAAAGTTGCAGCGAACAAATATGCAAATGAGCTTCTGGCGATGTTCAGCGCAACTTTGCCGCTGACCTCATTTGCATGGTAAAAGTGTACCGCAACTTTGCAGCAAATTTCAGTTGCATAACACTTTTAGTTGTAATCTTCTGGTGATGTTTTGGCAATGTTTGCTACAACTTTGCCGCAGAACTCATTTACATCTAGTAGAAGTGTGCGGCAACTTTGCAGCAAATTTCATTTGCATAAAATGTTTCTCTGCAATGTTCTAGCTATCTGGCGATGCTTGTGCTGATGTTTGCTGCAAAGTTGCGGCAATGTTCGCCAATACATCGCGGCAAACTTTTTCAAAATAAATAAAGGACTGAAATTATAAAATAGAACAATGGTGCGCCGTTTAAAAAAAATAAATTATTATGCTGAATTCATATTGTAAATTAAAATTCTGGAATACAAATTTATCCTAATCAGTAACTTACAAAGTTGACAAAGCCATACAATAATAAATTACATCCAGACATGTGTAAAATGCAAGTTTATGCTCATTTTCATGGAAATGTCAAAAACTCCTAACTTTCATTCAAATATTACTCTAATTTACATGGAAATGTCAAATGTTGTCTTTTTCCACATTACCCCCATGGAGAATGATGTCAAGCGCTGTCATTTCTGCATTACTCTAATTTTCATGGAGATGTCGAACACTTTCATTACTCCCATTTTCATGGAAATGTCGAGCACTGTCATTTCTGCATTACTCTCAATTTCATGGAGATGTCGAGCGCTGTCATTTCTGCATTACTCCCATTTTTAGCTCGACTATTCGAAGAATAAGAGAGCTTATGTAATCACCCCGGGGTCGGCGTCGGCGTCCCACATTCAGGTTTGCGTGTAAGCTGTGTTTACAAGTCTATATCTCTTACATTTCTTATCCTAGCACAACCAAATTTGGCCATGGGCTTCCTTATAGCATTATCTTAATGACTGCATAAGCAATTTTGGTTCCTGTAACCCATGGGCTCCCATGGAACCCAAATTATGATAGCCCATAAAATGTGTCCCATTTCACATCAAATTTTGCGTGTAAGCTGTGTTTACAAGTCTATATCTCTTACAATTCTGACCCTAGCTCAACCAAATTTGGCCATTAGCTTCCTTATAGCATTATCTTAATGACTGCATAAGCAATTTTGGTTCCTGTAACCCCTGGGCTCCCATGGAACCCAAATTCTGATAGCCCTTAAAATGTGTCTGTTTCACATCAAATTTTGTGTGTAAGCTGTGTTTACAGGTCTATATCTCTTACATTTCTTGTCCTAGCTGAACTAAATTTTGGAATTGGTTCCCTTATAGTATGTTGTAAAGGGTTGGATAAGTAATTTTGTCTTTTGCAAATTCTGGGCTCCCATGGAACCCAAATTGTAAAATGTGCAATAAAGGCAGATCTAGGTTTGCATGTAAGCATGTATATATCTATAATTTTGGTTTGGGATTTGTTATAGCATTATGCATCTTATTACTCCACCCATATTGGGGCATGGGCTCCCTCCTCTCCCATCCCCCCCCCACCCCCCTCCCCCTCTACCCCGCCCCCACTTTTTTTTTTTTTTTTTTTTTTTTTTACATATTTCTGAGTTGGTTTTGTCAATTCCTACACATATATGTTGCAACGCCACCCCCCACGCCCGCCCCCAAGCCCCGCCCCCCCGCCTCTTACCCCATCACACCACCCACCACCCACCACGCCCCACACTTGATTTTTTATTTTTTTTTACATATTTCTGTGTTGCTTTTGTCAATTCTTACACATATATGTTGCAACCCTCCCCGCCCCCTCCCCCCCCCATCCCCGCCTCTCACCCCATCACCACACCAACCACGCCCCACACTTGAATTTTTTTATTTATTTTTTACATATTTCTGTGTTGTTTTAGTCAATTCTTACACATATGTGTTGCAACCCTCCCTGCACCCACCACCCCACCCCCACGCCTCTCACCCCATCACCTCCCCACCCCCATCCCGCCCAAGACTTGATTTTTTTTTTTACATATTTCTGTGTTGCTTTTAACAATTCTGACACTTATATGTTTTAACACCCCCTCACCCCATCCCCCCATCCCGCCCCACACTTGGAACTTTGTTTTTGTTTTGTTTTTACATATTTCTGTGTTGCTTTTATCAATTCTGACACTTAATGTTTTAACCCCCCCTCAGCCCATCCTCCCATCCCGCCCCACACTTGGAACTTTGTTTTTGTTTTTGTTTACATATTTCTTTGTTGTTTTAGCAATTCTTACACACATGTGTTGCCACCCCCCCCTCCCCCTTCCAACCCACTCCCCCCTCTCCCACCCCCCCCCACTTGAAACTTTTTTTTTTTTTACATATTTCTTTGTTGTTTTAGTCAATTCTTACACATATATGTTGCACCCTCTCCCCCCTCTCCCCCAGCTCTCCCCCACCCCCCATCCCCCACCCCCACTTGAAACTATTTTTTTTTTTACATATTTCTGTGTTACTTTTGTCAATTATTACACATATATGTTGCCCCCTCCCCCCTCCAACCCCCACCTCTCTCCCCCCCCCCCCCCCCCCACCTCCTACACCACACTAGAACTTTTTTTTTTTACATATTTCTTTGTTGTTTTAGTCAATTCTTACACATATATGTTGCACACCCTCCCCCCCCCCCCCCCCCCCCCCCAACTCACTCCCGCCTCTCCCCTCACCCCCTGCCTCTCACCCCACCCCACTTGAATTATTATTATTATTTTTTTTACATATTTCTTTGTTGTTTTAGTCAATTCTTACACTTGTTGCCCTCCCCACCCCACACCTCTACCCCATCCCACTCAAACTCGATTTTTAAAAAAAAATAATCTTCATATCTTTGTGTTGTTTTGGTGAATTATTACATAGCTTCTTACACATATATGTTCCTCTCAACACCCCCACTCCCCCCCACCATCCACCCCCGCCTCTCTCCCACCCCCACCCTGCACCCCACTCAAAACTCGATATATATTTTTTTTAAATATTTTTTTTACATATTTCTGTGTAGTTTTGGTCAATTCTTACACATAGTTATGTTGTGCTCCCAACCCCACCCCACATTGTTGTAGCCTTGTTTTCTGATGGTATATACTAGCTATAAATTTATTATTCTCCGAAAAATCGAATAGTCGAGCTGCGCTGTTCTCCGACAGCTCTTGTCTTAGAGATGTCGAGCTCCGTCATTCCTGCATTACTCTCATTTTCATAGAGATGTCGAGCGCTGCCATTTCTGCATTACTCCTATTTTCATAGAGATGTCGAGTGCAATCATTTATGCATTACTCCCAGTTTCATGGAGATATCGAGCACTGTAATTTCTGCATTACTCCTGTTTTCATAGAGATGTCGAGCGCTGTCATTACTCTCAATTCCATGGAGATGTGGAGCGCTGTAATTTCTGCATTACTCCTATTTTTATAGAGATGTCGAGTGCTGTAATTTCTGCATTACTCCTATTTTCATAGAGATGTCGAGTGCTGTAATTTCTGCATTACTCTCAGTTTCATGGAGATGTCGAGCGCTGTCATTCCTGCATTACTGAACTCTCATTTTCATAAAGATTTCCAGCGCTGCCATTTCTGTATTAGGCTTAATAAAATTATACCTGAGTTTACTGTAACCCGACCGACCCTCTGAAAACACCCCCGACTCCCCTTTTTTTTATTGAAAAAAAAATTAAAAAAGAAACAAACATTTTTTTTAATTTTTTTTTTTGAAAATAAAGTTTTGTTCACACGATCACGGCTGACTCATGAGCTCATTGTCCTGCTGTTGGAACTGACCCTCTTCCGGACTTGCAAAAAATAAATTAACCTGTTTTATCACTTTGCTATAATTGCAAGTGATTGCAGGGCTCGAAATTAGCACTAGTCCTGTAGCCCGAGGCTAGCAAAAATGCTGCCGGGCTAGCAAAGTCTGTGTCTGGGAAGTCCCGATGGGCTAGAAACAAAAATTATTCAAATAAGAAATAAATTATAAATCGATAGATTATGTAGTGACAGCACTGTCTAACCTAACCGGTCTTTTAAAAACCTGATATTTCCAAAGTTTCAGTAAATGTAAAACTCGTATAAAGAAACGGAAACTTGAATTAAAGGGGTTGATGCACCATTTTCAAACAATGTTTATTTTAAAGGGCTTTGAAAAAAGCTGACAGAATTATCAAAATGCCATGAAAGATAAAGAAAATATGACCTATTGGAACTTTGCAAAGAAACATAAATGGAGGCAGCCATATTTGAACGATGACGTCATCGCGCCTTTCTACCATATATGGCATATTGGCAAAATGTTGTTTGAAGCAAAGAAAAACATTGCAGATGAAAAATAAGCATACCATTTGTTCATTTTGCATCTGTATATTTAATTTTAATCAATTTGCAGTGATTTTCTTTGCTATAAAATATAGTTTATCAATATTCCATAAATGGTAAAAAGACGCGATGACTTCATCGTTCAAATATGGCCGCCTCCATTTATGTTCCTTCCAAATTTTCAATAGGTCATATCTCTTTTATTTGTCACGGCATTTTGATAATTCTTTCAGCTTTTTTCAAGTTTTTCAGAGCCCTTTAAAGTAAACATTGAACATGGTGCATCAACCCCTTTAAAGTAGTATTTTCTATTGAATATTGTATTGGGCTAGTAATTTTTGAGAAGGTCTAGCAATTTTACCCAACTACTAGACCGGTGGTCTAGTAAACTAAAAGTGTTAATTTCTAGTCCTGGATTGGGAAAAGAGCCAGTTGTTGTCGGGCCTTTTGGGAAACAATAAAACATACCGGTACACAATTTCATATTGTTATCTATTGTAGTTTTTAAAATACCACATTTTCCCTTTCATCAAAGCTCATGGCCACCTTAAGTGTAACTTCGCCATAATAAAATAAAATAAAATGCCTACCTACTTACCCTTTTTTTTTTAACAACGTTACAGTAAACACAGGTATAATTTTATTTGGCCTTACTCTCATTTTCATAAAGTTGTCGAGTGCTGTCATTTCTGCCTTACTCCCATTTTCATAGTGATGTTGAGCGCTGTCATTTCTGCATTACTCCCATTTTCATAGAGATGTTGAGTGCTGTCATTTCTGCATTACGCCCATTTTCATCGAGATGTCGAGCGCTGTCATTTCTGTATTACTTCCATTTTCATAGAGATGTCGAGCGCATTAATTTCTGCATTACTCATTTTTATGGAGATGTCGAGCACTGTCATTTCTGCATTTCTGGATATCTTAGAATAAGCAACAGACCCTAGACAGACACACAAACGTAAATATACACATTTACCTCTGGAGGTCAGGGGTTTTGAAGATGAAAAACTTGCTATTTTGTGACATATAAAAATAAAACAGTTAATATAAACTTACAATATACAGGTGTGGAACATCCTGTTCAGAATATTCACTCATACAGCAACATGTTAACTGGCTATATTTATGCAAAAAGACCACAATGTCATGTGTTTCTAATAGTATAACCTCTACATGATACTGCATGATACTGCTTCAGATCAAAGGAAATTGCATAATACCTGGTAATAATAATTAACTGACCCAGTGAGCAATTTTATGTTCCAGCATTTTAAACCTTAGAACTACACAAACATACACACAACTGTACACTTATATTTTTCTGATATTAGCATTAATTCTCTTTATGAAAATTCAGAATGACTTAAAACTATTAAATTGGCTTGTCATCATGTTATAAATGCAAATTAATACTGCATTTTGCACTTGGGATACAATTTTAATTGTTCTCAGGTTTAAATGTTTGAGTTATCATGGTGTTTGGTATTTAAAAATGTTCTTGCAACACAATAATAAATATTTTGCTTATTCTGAAAGAAATATGGTTCCACTAAAAATGTATACTTAGCAAAATGACTCGTTCAAGTGGTCCTTTGACATAAAATGCAAATTTCACTTTAGTAATAAGTAACACAGAAATAATAAAATTCTGTTTAAAGTTTAAGTTTTGCGATGATGTTTTGGCGAACAGAGATACAGCAGATCAGAATGGAAAAGTTTGTCGTGATGTTGTGGCGAATAAAGAAACGGCAAATCTGAACTGAAAAGTTTGTGATGATGTTACGGCGTGCAATAAAACAATTAATCAGAATGGTAAAGTTTGTCGCGATGTTGTGGCGAACAAAAAATTCTGCAAGTACGTTTGTGGTGATGTTATGGTGAACGTTCCAAATAAATAAATGTTTGTAGCGAACTTCTGGCAAACATATATAGGTTTTAGGCGAGTTTGCGGCAAATTCACCGAAGATTACCATGGTGTTTGCGGCAACATTACCGCTAGTGGCGAACAATTAATATACACTCGGTACATTTGAAAACGCACATCTTTTTGCTGATGAAATTTATTATGATCCCATAAAGCTACAACAACAAAATTTTGTAGTATTCATATATCATCTTTATTTTATTCATTTGCCAAATTTCATCAGATTTGGTCATGCCCCCAGACCCGCATAGCGGCCTCCAGCGCTACGTGAGGTCGAAGAACAACCACTGATGGTTCGGCTTCACATCCGAAATGTTTCATGAAAATGGTGAATGTCTCATTAAAATCAAGCAAATGGGACATTTTGTCTCATTGAAATTCACTCCTAGGGTGATCCCTGCCTGTTATTTTTGGTGCCCTGCCTCGTTTGTTAGCATGATTAAAGGCCAGGTAACTGACTGATTGAACTGTATTTCCTAAGATTCAGGGGCAAATTAATATCGAGTTGGTGTTTACAGAATTTAGTAACTCACAAACCAACATCTTTGGCAGACTTTGGTATCATGAAATTGGTAAAATCCTACACTCCTTGCCAGAATCTTGGCATCATTTGGTAGATTATAATACATACATGTATATGTATATGTATTACAGTATCCAGTTACATGTCTCGCTAAACAGATATTACCCTTGCCAGTCACGGTAGGAACTTTCTGGCGCTTAAACAAATTTTCTGTGTTTTTCGGTTCTTGTTTATTTCTTAATAAAAAGTTTTGCCTACCTACATGTACCTACCCTATTTTTTTTTGAAGCCGTTAGCGGAAACAAACCATTTTTTGTTTTGGCCTTATAGAAAATAATGGATGAAATACACATTGCAAATAGTTTCTATTTTTTTGTTTCAGGTGACAAGAATGGGAAAAGTTCATGATTTCATACAGGTTTGGATTTGCCTGAACGTTTCTGAGCCCAGATCTAAAAGTCTTAATACCTTTCAAAATGAAAGTGAAATGAAGACATACAAGAGGGTCTCTTCAAACTATTGATATTTAAAAAAAGCAAATTGGTCCATACATGCCAAATCTCCCGCATTCTCCGGGAGTCTCCCGGATTTGCCTTTGATCTCCCGATCACACGGAAGCCGCTCAAAACCTCCCGGAAATCAATTATTTGCCTAGTATAGTTGATTGTTTCCAATTTGCAATACACAGCATGTATTCAATGAGGTTATATAATTGTCGCTTGTCTAATCGGTCAAGGCGGGGTTACGATAATGCAACCAACCAATGAAATCGCATCTAGCATCTCGTGGCACAAGACGAGATTTATTGAAAGATGGCCGTGTAAACAAACCAGGTAGGCTCAACAAATTGGACAAATTACGATAATTAACACGTTGTTATGAAAACATTTGAAGTAGGTACATTATTAAATGAAGATTATATGTGCGATGCCGGCAATTAGCGTTAACTACACCAATCACCAGGGGTTGATTGCATCTGCTTGTTTTATTCTAAGTTGAGAAGGATTTTGCCGACAATCGCGACATTCGGTAAATTTAACCATGTTTTGTCAATTGTTTTCGGTCTTTATAAATTAAGTGTTAATTGATTTTAGTTGCACTACAGTGCATGTCAGGCCATATATAGTTGAATTTTAAGCATGTTCTGTCTCAAACTTGTTTCGTCATACGTACAAGCACCATGTCTAAACGTCTTTTTAATTTGTCCGGAAATACGACGCCGTCGAAAAAGAAGAAATATGAATGCAAGTTCACATTACAAGTTCAATGCTTCTTGGATTACGGAGTTTAAATGTGTCGGAAAAAGTGAAAAGGGGGATAGTTTCGTCTATTGTGTGACATGCAATTCTCATTTGAACATTGCCTGTGGGGGGAAAAATGACATCACAAGACATACCAAAATTATTAAAAATTGATTGTTTATGCATATACTGTTATTTGTTTTCATCTACTTCATTATCACTATAATGAAATACAAAATAAAATTATAAAGTAACAGTTGTCAATATTTATATAAAATATTTGAAAAAATGTGACGGTTTCACGGCTTTTTGCAAATCTCACTGATTTTGATCAAATCTCCCTGATTTGGAAGTCCAATCTCCCTGATGTGATGCCGGAAAATTTGGCATGTATGTTGGTCAACCCCGTGCTTTTTGCTGGATAATTAGAGCAACAGACGTCAAGTTTCACAAAGAAAGTATTTTTAAGAAAATTCAGGAAGTTCTACAGTGATCCAGAGTGGTGCTTGTACATATATGTACATGTAGAGCAATGTAAAATAAACTGTGTTGCGAGACGTAAACCAAACCTCATCCGGTTCAGCAGATGCATTCTATAAGAGCAGCTGATTGATGCAGATTTGTGTTTTCTGAAGAAGAAAAAACAGTATTCATAATGGAAAAAAGTGAGTTTGAGGATTGTTAATCGGCATCAAGTGTGGATTAATGATTTTACAGTGTTAAATTGACTACATGGTGCAAGACATTCGGACTGTATACTCTACAACAAGAAGCACCTTGGATGGAGTTATGCATAAGAAGTGTGATTACTCTCAATATTGGAGACAATCCATTCAACTCGGAACAAAACACACTCATTTGAACGTTTCCGCACATATCATGTCATGGCAACATATATTTATGTAAAGAATGTCTCGGATTACCTCGGAACCTTCATGTGAGCTGCCTTTGTAATAATAGTTTGTGTCTGAGATATGACCAGCTGAGCTTGGAACCACATCCAACAAACTGAGAGAGAAACAGATGTCTCCACACCACACCGAAATCTATACATGGGACCTGGACAGTATCTAGACTGCATGCTTGAGGTAATTATAAGTACTGTTGCTGTAATCAAGTAATGTATCACATTAGAATCATACCCCGCCCACTTCAAATGTACAGCATTGATTCGTAATAACTAAGGCCACCATTAAAGAATTGTTTGTTTGCAGTTTCCGACTCATGGCTTTTAGGGGTGGGTCGGTAGGTAGGGATATTTGCAAATACATGTATCGTGTGCTTCACTAGTATTATCCATAGATTTTGTTTTAAATGGTTTAGTTAAATATTAACGAAACATTGATCAAATGTTCATTTATGGACACATGAAACAGACTTGGTAACTATTGAACAGTGCTAAGACGCTAAATTTTTCGAAGTAATGTTTCAAATGACAAAATCTTTTGTTTGGTACAAGATATGAACATCAAATCCAGTGCATACAATCTACACTCTTTTTATATAACATCTAAATCATATAAATTGAATATTCGTGGCACACTGCAAACAATCTTTTAATTTAGGCCTAATCGTAATTAAATCTATTATTTTTCACTCTTCAATAATGTCGGTCGCATACAGCCTCACATAATGATAAAGCAACCTTACGTTCAGTAATTTATTTGTCACTTTGTCAAAAATGTCGAATGTCAGTCAGGGCTGTACAAATAATTTTTTTAGCCACTAGTGCGGGACTAGTCACCCTGTCAAAAGTGATTAGTCCCAAAAAATGTGTGACTAGTCCCAAAAAATAGACACAAGTCCTGAATTCTTTCGATTTCTCAATATGTTAAAACTGCGTCTTGCATACTCATTACAATTCATTATACACAGCAAAGGAAACAATCCTTATTTACTCTTCAGACAATTAATGTATGTTTCAGTGGTATAGATTGTAAAATGCCATTGGATGAAACAGTAGCAATAGTAAGAATCACATCTGCATTTTTAAATTTCAATATAGATATTGAGTTTCATATTACAGTTCAGATAATCATTTAATGGAGAGAAAAAATAGTTTGAACTTTATATAGGACTATGGTAAGGGGCTACAGATGAGATTCTTACATTTTACTAAGGCCAAAAAAAACACCTGTTTCCGGTGGCCCGACCGACCCTATTTTTAAGGGGCTAAAACTTTTTATGGAAAATAAAAAAAAAAAAAATTGTTCTGAACAATGATTTATCACAATATATCGAGGTAAACTGACATCACAGAGAAACTTTCAGCTGTATCATCAACTTGTATGGGGTTTATGCAGCTGGGTTTATGAGATAAATACATGTAGAATCTCAGAATATCTTGCTCCAAAAAAAAAAAAAGCAAGGTATTGTGAGATTCTACATGTATTTATCTCATAAACCCCATACAAGTTAATGATACAGCTGACAGTTGCTCTGTGATGTCAGTTACCTCGATATATTGTGATAAATCATTGTTCAGAACAAATAAAATAAAAAATCTTCATAAAAAGTTTCAGGGTCGGTCTCTGGCCATCGGAAACCCATGTATTTTTTTGTTTGGCCTTATACAACCTTATGCGAAATAACGTTTCGTAAAATAATGGAAATTTGTCTCATCAAGAATGTCGGTCACATAGCACATTCAGCACAGCATACAACCTTGTGTAAAATAACCTTACGTAAAATATATTTGTCACTCGTTCAGTAGATCTATGTCGGTCGCATACTGCCTTGCATAAAAAAATGCTTACGTAAGATAATTTATTTGTCACTTGTCAGATTTATTTGTCATGTGTCAAGAATGTCGGTTGCATATGTACAACCTCGTGTAATATTTAAAACTTTACATAAAATAATTTATATTTTTCAAAAATGTCTGTCGAGTACGCTCATCTTCTCTTATCGTTTCTTGACATTTTGTAAAAGCGTTTTGTTTTGTAATTTTGTGATTATTGTACTGAATTTAGTTAATTTCAGATCAATATATTATTATTAAAGTATAAATTCTCAGTGTTGACTTTACTTGACTTGGTTTGACTATTGACTAGACTTGATTAAGTTGATTTGACTGATTCAACCGCAAATCCTAGGCTACATTTAACTTGTTTATGATTTGACTCACAAAAATTTGACTTGACTTATACTTGACTTGAACATGAAATTGACTTAGGCTTGACATGAACTTTACACGTATGTGTAAAACTATAATATTGTATTGACATTAACTATCAATATACTTAGTAAATTGTATATGGATACGTTTTCACTTTGGTCTTGACTTGACTTGACCAGGGCCTTCCCAAGAATTTTTTATGGGATAGTGGCATTTAGCGCGAGTGGGGGGTGAGGGATGGGGCTCCCCTCCTGCATGTCGATTTTTTTTTCATTTTTTGAAGTAAAATACGCCTTTTGGCGATACACCTGGCACATTTAAAACATGTTTTAAATATATCTATCAGTCTGCCATAGGTAGTACATGTATGAACATTCTTTTTTGGAAATAGATGATAAACTCAACTTTATACATTGTTTATACATAGTTTCCTTTGCTGTTGCAGATATTTTTATCTTGTAAACACTTCATAATCATCATATATGTGGTGAAGTTTTTAAAGCAAGAATAATTAAGTTATTTTCAAGTGAATAACGTTTAAAAAAAACAAACTTGAAAACACGCAGTGTCGTGTGTTTTTTAAGCATCTGAAATAAGGACTATCCGGATTTACATCAACTTTTTACGCTGACATATGTCTTACAATATCTTAACTGTTTACTGCATCAGCTCGTTACCGCTTTCGGAAAAAAAAAGAGTAGGAAACGGTTATAAGTTTATTTAAATGTTATAAAATAGCTGTCTTTATTCATAATCGTTTTAGCTAGTTTGAAACACGGAAGCAAATTCAAAACCGGAAGTAAACTAACTTTATAATCTGCAACCCCGAGATTCTTATAATTGTATGTGATTATCGAATAATTTGCGTTTGTGAGATTATTCGATAATCATTAACTATTTAAAATCGCGATAAAATGGATGGAGGGCAGGCTTTTCTCATCATTAACTATTTAAAATCGCGATAAAATGGATGGAGGCAAGTAAATTATTTTCACATTTGATGACGTAACAAGTTTACAGGTCATGTACGCATGGTTGAATTCTAGAATTAGACCTTTTAACAGGGCTCCAAGAAAATTAAAATTGGGGAATAGCCCAGGGCAAGTAGATTTCAAAAGTCCACTTGCCCTGATTTTTTTTAACTTGCCCTGATTTTTTTTAACTTGCCCCGAAATTATTATTACCAATGAATAGTTGCCGGTACATTATTTTGTCGATATCAAATGTTTTTCTTTTTTACTTTGTTTTATTTAATTAATTAATAATACACATATGATTAGAATCAAACTAGAAGGTTCTATTTTCCTTTTATATCCATTGCATCACATAACTAAAACAATATTATTTTCTTTTTACAGTTTTAGGATCGCGCCGTAAATCACGTCAAAAACCGTTCCGGGTCCGCACATTAAACCATCTAAAACAGGTGCGCGTTCCCGGTGTTATTTAGCAGCCAATTGGAACTGCCTCGTCGGATTCCGTCACTCGGGAATACGGAAATTGGCGAAGAGTTCCGATTGATTTAGCAGCCTGCATTTGTGGATAAGCGTTCGTTGTTAAGCGTTTTTAAGATACAGACTTGCTATTTAGAAAAAGAATATACAGCAATTCATCGAAAAAAAGTATATTAAAACGAAATCTACGTTCAAACTAATAATATTCGAATGATATTTCTTGTTCTGTCCAACGTGACAAATTTGCGTGAATATGAAAGCTGTAATGCGATTTGTTCAAATCATGTAATCAACCAATGAAATGCGCGCTTTCAAATTGATGAACTTTAATGAAGGGAGATAATTTTTAACAAATACGGCTGCAAATTACACGCAATAAAACACAATTTCTGGTTGTATTTTTTATTGCCCCGAGATTTTTTTAGACTAGCCCGACGGGCAACCATTTTTGAAAGAGAGACTAGCCCGGATTCAGATTGGACTAGCCCCGGGCGTCGGGCTATCCTATTCTTGGAGCCCTGGCCTTATCGCGGAGGTAATTAACACCAGCCCCTTTAATCCTTATGAAAGCACTCCAATCATTAGCTAAGGGCGTATCCTTGTCAGGAGTTTATGCCTCACGGCGTTATTTGGTCAGATATGTCATTAATTAACACTGGGAAATGAATGTTTTGACCCACTTTTAAGGGATCGCGGCATGTCTGTTTCAAAAGTTGCTTGACTGTTGTTTGACTCGACTAGACTATAATTAACAAGACTTAATCAGCTGCTGAAACTTGTTTATGACTTGACTCATCGTGACATGACTTGACTTACACACTTTAAACATAACGCTCAATATAGAAATAACAATACTGATAATTATTTTACTAAAGAATGAGTTATTAAAGATATAAAGATACACCTTTGTCGTCTCTATGCAATCCTATACATTTGCGAATTGCCTAGATCTCAATTTGTCTAATCCTCGTTGTCCTACTTTACGCTATAATTTCACAAACAGTCGCCCGATGTGGTCAAACGAGGCCATTTCATGTAGAGCTTTTACGTAAGTTTCTTCAGAAAAGATTTTCATCACATGTCGCGGAACTTTTTTCCTTCAACGTCTCACTAAACAGTTATTTCCGTTGCCAGTCCTGGTAGGAACTTTCTGGCGCTTGAAAAAAGTGTCTGTGTTTTTTCGGTTCTTGTTTATTTTTTAATATGTGCAAATAGTTTCTCTTTTTTGTTGCAGGTGACAAGTATGGGTTTCGTATAGGTTTGGAAATGCCTGAATGTTTCTGAGCCCAGATCTGAGAGTCTAATACCGGGTAGTGATAATCTGAGAGTCTAATACCGGGAAGTGATACACATGAAAGTGAAATGGACAAATTCAAGAGGGTCTCTTCAAACTATTGATATTTAAAAAAGCAAATTGCTCAACCCCATGTTTTTTGCTGGATAATTCGAGCAACAGACGTCAAGTTTCACAAAGAAAGTAGTTTTAAGAAAATTCAGGAAGTTCTACAGTGGTCCAGAGTGGTCCTTGTACATACGTAGGGCAATGTAAAATTAACTGTGTAGTGAGACGTTACATGTACATGATGGAAATTTGATGGGCAATTGTGTGTTCTCGATAACTCAGTTGGTAGAGCGCTAGCCGTGTAAGCTGGAGACCCTGGGTTCGGGTAGGCTTATGGGTCCAGCGCTCTACCAACTGAGCTATCGAGGAAACGTGGTTGGCTGTCTGATTTTTCACCATTTATCTGTATCTGGTCAAAACAAAGATAATGCCTGTTTCACCAGTTTGGATTGAATTGCTGATGCCGTACCAATTCAAATTATATCTCTTTGTTTAAAAAATCATGATCATTGTCCGTAACTTTTAGCTTATATAACACAAAATAATATCGTTGATAAACATCACACACCTACCAGTATTGAATATCTACTACGTAGAAACTATAATGTTTAATGGCTATAGTAGTAGTAAATTCAGATGGTATATATTTCAGACAAAATTCGTTTTGAAACAGATAAAGTACCAAGTTCCAATATTATAGGATCTCTTGTGGGTTGTTGTTAAAGGGACACTGTCCGTAAGTAAGCAGATAATGAGCATAACCAAATAACTGTCGGACTTTTATTCAGTGAAATGTATGCATGAAAACATGAGCATAGACCCTAAGAAGTCTGTAGTACATGTAATACATTCGTGAGTAGTTTTTTAGCTCGACTGATCAGAGATCAGCAGAGCTTATGCCGTGGTGCGGCGTCCGTCGTCCCTCTGTCTGTAAACTTTTTTTTGTAGCGACTACTCCTCTGAAACTACTGAATGGATATTCATGAAACTTTACAGAAATGTTACCCATGAAGTCTAGTTGATCCTAGCAAAAATTCATGTTGATGTGAAATCCAAGATGGCCGCCAAATCTAAAAATAGGTTTTTAAAAAACAAGTTTGTAGCGACTACTTCTTGAAAACTCTAAATGATATTGATATGGGACTTTTTCTAAAATGATCAGCATGACATGATGTTGGTCCTTGTCAAAAATCTTTTTGATTCGACGTTAAATATGGTTGCCAGCGGCCATCTTTGTTTACATAGAGTTATATAGTAAAAACTTGTAGCGACTACTCCTCTGAAACTATTTGGCGGATTTTCATGGAACTTTACAGGAATGTTGCTCTGAATGTCTAATTGATCCTAGCAAAATTTCAGATAAAAATAGATTTTTAAAAAATAAGTTTGTAGCGACTACTTCTTGAAAACTATAAGTGATATTGATATGGAACCTCACACGAATGTTGCTCTTGATGTCTAATTGATCCTTGTAAAATTTCAGGTCGGCCAGAAATTCAAGATGGCCGCCACGGCTAAAAATAAATTTTCAAAAAAAACGTTTGTAGGACTACTTCCTGAAATCGAAGTCAATCAGTAGAGCTTCAAGGTCATTGACCACTTGTTTTAAAATTATTATTTGTAAATAAAGTGGGACCCACAAGATTTACCTTTTCTGCTATCACGTGACTTCCATTAGCACATTAGGTTTTCACCATAGTATGTATTGCTTAATATGTATAGCCCGCTTAGCATATTTAAGCAACACCGTATTGCCTTATGGATGCTTAATAGACTTTTGCAACTTTTAAATCAACATTCAAAATTATGTAAGCGTGTTTAATAAATTTGGTTCTCCATATATGTTAGATCATCTATACAAGCTCTGTTTGCTTCTGAATTGAATTGGTGTTTTAAGGTGCACCAACACAAGAAAGGTTATATGGCGCCAAACAGGGATGAACTGGCATCAGGCTCATCCTCCATTTACATCAAGATACAATATTCGAACCTGCAGAGTTGCAAATTCTTTTGTAGACACTCCATTTACGATGGAGGACACTCCATTTACGATGGAGCCATGTTTCGACATTTGCATATGCAGTGTCGTGAAGAAAACCTTGAATGAGCATGATAAAAAAATGCACAGAAAGTTGGGTCCTACCCCTCTGCCTCTAGCAGGATCTACAGTGGTTGCTAAGGATCTATTTTGCTGTTTAAATTTTTAGTTAAAATAAATAGCATTAGTTCTAATTTTCATGAATTTATTTAGGGCAGTATATGACTTGATTCTAATTGTGGAATTGTTGAAGTATCAATGAAATTAATAACGTTATTATGAATTAATTTCTAATAAAATTATATGGAAGAAAAAAGTGATCCTTTGCAAATTTTGATTAGTATATCTGCTGTCGACCTTTTATATAAATATGTATGTTTTTAATCCTCATGGGTTTTATGACCTTTTGGAATTTTGCTGAATGAATGAAAGATTAAATATGCAACCGTGGAAACGAGGCTTCATCATAAATGGAGTGTCTACTAAAGAATTTGCAGCACCTCTGCATGTTAGAAGCTTCTAGGCTCATTCTCCATATTTTATCTTGATGTAAATGGAGGATGAGCCTGGCATGTTCATTCCTGTTTCACGCAATATAACATTTCTTGTGTTGGTGAATTCCTTTATGGTTCCTGGGCAAGAATAGGGCCACAGTTTATCCAGGCAGAGATAAAATCCCTCTGAATGCATGTGTAGTCCTTTTTATAATGTTAAAGGTCTACATCATCCCTGGATTGTTTCAGGTGCTACTTAAGTGGTGGCTGAAAACTATGATCACGGGTCCAGCAAAAAAATAGGAGTGCTTACACCAAATTTTGCAGCAACTCTCAGATCTGAAGGATCTAAACCCGTTTTGTACACTTTTTTTATCTTGCTGTAAAAGGAGGGTGGGCATGAAATGATCACACCTGTTGGTGCTATATAACCCTTTTAGAGTTGGTGTGCTGTAAACATCAAGTCACTCAACGTGCTAGTGCGCAGTAAACCACAATTTATTCAATCTATTATGCCAGTATTCTGGAATATATATTATATATATATATATATATAGATATATAAAAAAAAAATGGATTTGATGTGCATTTTAATATTGATTGGTATAAATAAAGAACATTAGAGAAGAAAACAATTGTTTTAGTCTTTCTGTATTTCAAACTGTTGTCAAGGGCTATATTGGTAAGGCGTGTATACTGAAAGTATGTGCCCATATGCTTGAAACCTCTCTCACTGCTTCGATTTTTGAGAAAGTCGACTTTTGAGAAAGTGTTGATTATTTGGAATGGGGGAGGTATAAAGTAAATGTACTTGTTTTATCCAGGAAAGAGTGGTAGGGGTGTCTCCACCACTACTCAACTTTTATAATCGGTCACCCAGGTTTTCTGAAAAAACATGAATACTAAAAACTGAAAATCACCGAAACATATTAAATCAAGTTTTTATTAAGTTTATCAACAAGGGTATAGTCCAATCAAGGCAGATTAAGTTTTATAAATCGCTAGCGATATTTGTTAAACGACGCCAGTTAAAATTTCAAATGAAAATATGAATTATTAAAAAATATATATAATTCGTTGAAAAGTGACCGATTATAAAAGTTGAATAATGTATAATAATCTAAAACATGTAATGAAAATGACGTAAAACAACATTCAATCAACTAACCATATTTGTATGCACCGCCACGAAATTAGGCTTCCCTTATCCGTCAGTACGAAACGTTTACATGTTGAGTCCTTTTTTATTAGACTTTTTCGAAAAAGAAAAACTATTTTCATCACTTGATTGTCATTGTCGTCTGCGTCACTTGATTAAAGTTGTATCTCTGAAACTTCACACACCTGCATTCGGCATCAACAGACACCACATAGCCAGTTTCTGTAACTCCTGCATTAACAGAATTATAGCCCCTGTTATACTTAAAAAACTTGGTTCAAGTTTGTATGTGAATGCAGCTAGTATCTCGGAAACTACTTTATATAATGGATTATATATGTATATAATGCACCGAACAATTCATATGGCATATGCACCGAACAAAAATGCATATGTTCCGAACATAAAGACATATGCACTGAACTTAAAGGCATATGCACAGATTTTTTGTCGAGTCCTTTTTGCTAGGCTTTTTCAAAGAAGAAAAGCTATTTTCATCTTGATTGTCGTTGTCTGCGTCACTTGATTAAAGTTGTATCTCTGAAACTTCACACACCTGCATTCAGCATCATCAGACACCACAGTGTCAGTTTCTATAACTCCTGCATTTAACAGAACTATGGCCCCTGTTATACTTAGAAAACTTAGTTCAAATTTGTATGTGAATGCGGCTAGTATCTCAGTAACTACTTTATATAATGGATTATGCACCGAACAATTCATATGGCATATGCACCGAACAAAAATGCATATGTTCCGAACATAAAGACATATGCACTGAACTTAAAGGCATATGCGCAGATTTTTTGTCGAGTCCTTTTTGCTAGGCTTTTTCGAAGAAGAACAGCTATTTTCATCTTGATTGTCGTTGTCTGCGTCACTTGATTAAAGTTGTATCTCTGAAACTTCACACACCTGCATTCAGCATCATCAGACACCACAGTGTCAGTTTCTATAACTCCTGCATTTAACAGAACTATGGCCCCTGTTATACTTAGAAAACTTAGTTCAAATTTGTATGTGAATGCGGCTAGTATCTCAGTAACTACTTTATATAATGGATTATGCACCGAACAATTCATATGGCATATGCACCGAACAAAAATGCATATGTACCGAACATAAAGACATGCACCGAACTGAATGGCATATGCACCGAACATAAAGGCATAATTATGTACTGAAGGCATATGTACCGAATGTAAAGGCATAGGCAACGAACATAAAGACAAATGCTCATCCTAAGACAGTCATGGCGTTCCATATTTTAGAATCCACACGTTTACATCTATGATATCTTTCTTAAAAGTTAATTTTGTTAAAATTAAATATGGATTAAATTAAAGGGACACGTGGCAATTATTTTTAGATTCTCGGGTGTATTAATCCTAAATCGTTTTGACATTGTACTAAACTTTCATATAATTAAAAAGAAATTTCTCTTTGTTTAAATGTATTCTTGTGGTAATATAATGATCAATAGTTGGAAGTTCCTTTAAAGGGACATGAGCAATCTTGATTTTTTTTTTAAACTCACAGTGTCACATTAGATTTTAATATATTGTTTTGCATATAGATAAAACTTTTTAAAAAATCACTAATTGTGTGCAAAAATGATACTGGATAATTAAATTGTAAGTTCAATTTTAATGCATGAATTGAATTGAATGTTGTTTAACGGCTCATCAACACAGTATAGGTTATTTAGAGCCGCCCCAGAGAGAGGGGAAGGATACATAGGAATCCGGGAACCTGCCCTACTCTTATTATCGAATAGATTCCTATGGTTCTTTAACGTGCTCGGAGGATAGACCGATACACGGGACCGCCAGGTTTACGTCCCCATCCGACGGACGAGGCTAAGGCTAAGTGTCTTGCCCAAGAACACACCGACGGAACTCAGTGGCACCACGGAGGATTGAACCCGGGGCCTCCGGTTACAAATCCGCCGCGCTACCGACTGCGCCACGCCAGCCCTCTAAACTTCAAGATTGCTGTTTGTCCCTAAGTTAATAGTATCAGATTGTGTTTTTTTTATAGGCTGAATGTTTCAGTAACCTGGTTTGTAGCTATAACAGATGACCGTGAACAATTGTAACAAACGAAAAATGACTACGTCAATAATAATAATAAAGACGTTATAATAAAGACTACTTGAAACTACTCGACATTCCATGAGTGTTCAAATTTGTGATGATATATGAGAGGCCGATTATTTTTTCACGAGTAATTTAGACCGAATTGTTGGCTAATATCTTGTCTGAATAAACAAACGAAAAATCCTTTAATTTTTTTAGATAAAGTACGTTTTCTCAAAATATAAAACGCGTAAAGACGCAAGCTGATATATCCAGTCGTCTATGCGTGGTTGCCCTTAATTAGAACTGCTAATATTTTAATATCTAATTAGATATTTAACAATACGTTAAAGATTTTTTATTATTTCAATACAGTCGAGTACACATAACTTTATACTGCTCCTTTAAATTGTTAATTTCTGTTCTTGATCTCGACAAAGTCGCGGTAAACGCGCAAGATCAAAAGGTCTTTTTGTTACGTCATACAATCGCGGTGATCGCCTGTTTTCAGACGCCGCACGGCAACATCAAAAGACCGCGGCATTTTTAATCCCACAAAAAATACCAGTAGACATTGTTTTTATAGGGTTGGTACATGTGCATAAACAGTAATCAACATTGTGGTAACTTTGATACAATTCCATTTCGTTTATCGTAAATGTGCCCGAACAATGTGGATATTACAGATTGAGAATGGTGTGTAAGTACATGACTGTTTGATGGTGACATGAAAACGAGGATCATCTGGGTCCTGACAAATTCACGAATTTGATAGAATTTATCTAAACAAGGATATTACATTTTCACTCGTGCCAATTACGACGGGCAGATAATTTATATAGACTCAATTCACGCCTCTCTTACTGTAATTGATTGTTACGTGCGCATTTTTTTCTGTGCAATATTACAATCTTTAAACAAATCATGTATTTCAATAAATACGACAATAATTGTTAAAGGAAATACGAAGACAATTATCGATCCGTCTCATAAAATCACAGAGTCGAGTAAACTCCATTGAAAATAGTCCGTCACGATAAGCGCTAAGCTCCGCCCACAAATTACCTATATCGATTAAGTACGATAAGTACGATAAGCTCCGCCTTCGGCGCATCTGTCCTCGCTTAATGGAATTAAGACCGGACCACGTAATGCGCTTACAAATTGCTTCACACATTGTCATCAGTGTTTACTTACACACGTCTAGGCCTATATGTGTAATAGAATATTCAGTATGTTATACAAGTGATTTCATCGACAGGTATCGGGAATAGTGGATTTACTAGTCAACAAGAAAACGTACACGCTGCCGCTTACAACTACAAGTCAATCACTGGCTACTTAGCCTTTACACACGTGTGTACAGTACAGTACATGTCACTCACTATCCATGTCAGACCACAGAGGTAAGATTCATTTTCCTTTTTTTTTGGCGATGGTTCTTCACGAGTTTCATCCTCGTTTGAATAGAAGTTGAATGTTCCCCCATTTATCACTGGTGATCCATGAAAAATGGATTGCATCTCTGATTTCGAGTTGCTAGCCTGTTGACTGTAGGTATAATTTCTGAGCAGAGCCGGAGAATCGGGAGGGTTACCAGGTTAAATTGATGCTGTGGATTGGCAGTCTTTGATTGCATTATCATGTTTGATGCGGTATTGGGTTTCGTGCATGTAGATGTATTATACAATGCAGAAGTGATTTTTTTTTTAGAAACAGGAACATACTCTTGCTTTTGAAAGAATGAACAAAAGGACAGTTTTGTAATCAAAGATCTTGAAAGCAAATCATTTTGTATTCTTATAATTTTATTAGTCACTGGTGTGACGATATCACTTTTGCCCGATATTAAAAAGATGTCACTGAGAAAAAGAGTTTAATTAACATTGTTGAAGTGATACGGGAAAAAATTCCCGAGTGAGAAAGATTCTTGCGATATAGAAACGAGTTTCTATATCGCAAGAATATTTCTCACCAGTGAATTATTTTCCGTATCACGACAAAAATGTTAATATCGTTTAGTTCATAACATCTCGCCTAGTGTGCAAGATAGCACAGTAGAGGAAGGGATATGTTATAGATTTTCTCAAACTGGGAAATTTCTATAATGCATCACAGAATATATTATATATCCTTATAAATCACTGATAGGTATATAATAAATGTTGTTGTATTTTGTTTCTTTCCTTTTTCATTTTTGTCTCGCCTTTTTGAAAAAATGCGAGACATAGGTGCCGCTAATGTTGGCGGGCTCGACGGCGTCAACATATTGTATCATAACTTTTTTGTCCTTGGGAGTAGAATGTTCAAATTTCATATATAACCTTCTGGTCATTGCTTGTCTTAATGCCAATAACTTCCAGCTCTGCAACTGACCGTGGGTCCGAGTCAAGGTCACTTAAATACATGTACCGTCACCAAATTTTCACACAAATATTGACGGTACATGTATTTTAGTGACCTTGACTTCAACCCACGGTCAGTTGGAGGGCTGAAAGTTATTGGCATTAAGATGGACCAAGGACAAGAAAGTTATAATACAATATGTCAGCGTGAAAGTTTTGGTTAAAATTTTGGTTAACATTTGGGTTAAAATTTGCGTTAAAGTTCTTATAACTTTGTTGTCCTTTGGAGTAGAGTGTTCAAATTTCATATATAACTTCACTGGTTATTGTTCTTTTTCTTCCAGTAACTGTCAGTCTCCAAGTGACCCTGTGTCAAGGTCAGTTTCCTCTTAAATGCATCTAACGTCTCCAAAAAAAATGTGTTAAAGTGCGTTAAATTATTATAACTTTGTTGTTCTTTGGAGTAGAGTGTTCAAATTTCATATATAATCTCACTTATCATTGTATATAACCTCACTGGTCATTGTTTATTTCATCCCTGAAATTTAAATTTTAACACAAATATTGACAGTACATGTATTTTAGTGACCTTGACTCCGACCCACGGTCAGTTGGAGGGATGGAAGTTATTGGCATTAAGACGGACAATGACCAAGAGGTTAGATATGAAATCTGAACATTCTACTCCCAAGGACAAAAAAGTTATAATACAATATGTCAGCGTGAAAGTTTTGGTTAAAATTTTGGTTAAAATTTGCGTTAAAATTTTGGTAAAAGTTTATATAACTTTGTTGTCCTTTGGAGTAGAGTTTTCAAATTTCATATATAACTTCATTGGTTATTGTTCTTCTTTTTCCAGTAACTATCAGTCTCCAACTGACCCTGTGTCAAGGTCAGTTTCCTCTTAAATGCATCTTCCGTCTCCAAAAGAAATGTGTTAAAGTGCGTTAAATTATTATAACTTTGTTGTTCTTTGGAGTAGAGTGTTCAAATTTCATATATAACCTCACTGGTCATTGTTCTTCTTATTTCAGTGACTTCCAGCCCTCCAACTGACCCTTGGTCAAGGTCAGGGTCACTTTAATAAATGTATATTCTCCAAATTTCACATTGTTTTCGCAGCACTGCAGCAATGTATAGTGTACAAAATCTCATCTATAAACTCACTGGACATTGTTCTTGTCCAGCCATAAACTGATTGTTCTTGTCCAGCCATAATCTGTATAGCTTTCTTCTATTTTAAATGCATACACATTCCAATTTTCATGTGAGTTTTATAAGGTTTGACAGTTTTATAAGGTTTGACAGGAACTTAATTGCATTATCTTTTTTATATAGCTACTGCAACAAGCTGGGTAATTTGATACTCCAGCAAAAGTTTATCAAAAGTGTCTATCTTTGGAACGTTAACTTTTTACTTTAATTCCAATCAGTGTAACATATATAAGGTTGTAAATATTCTGGATAAAAATATGTTTAAACAAATAACAAATCTTTTTCTTATTGACATTTATTAAATTCAAAAAATATATTACAAATTCCCTTAAATACTGTCTTGATAGCATTTGCCATGGTGATAAGACTGTTAAATATAATTGCCATTCTAACAGGGTCACACTAGTTTTTAATGAAATAAAACAGCTGAATATTTCAAATTAATATATAAGCAAAGACTACAGGGATTTGTGAGTCTTATGACACCTCTGTAAACCTTTGCTAAAAAACAAGAAAATGAAACCACTTGAAATTTATCAAGTGATCCGGTAAATTAAATAGTACAATACAAATAAATACTAATAAAGAATATAATGCACATAAATACATTTTACTATTGTTTGACATTTTCTAAAAGTCCATTATTATTATTTTTAATATGTGTAGTGTATTATCTGTCTCCTATAAGATATGTCCCCATGTGGTTTTCGGGTCAAGAATAGGACCACTTCAGATCCCGTCTTCAGGGTAAGCAGAAGGGGAGTAGGGCGGGGATGAAAACAAATTCATGTTCATGTTTGTCTTTTTTGTCATTTAAAGGTCTTCATCATGATCCCTCCATTGTTTCAGGTGCCATTAGAGTGGTGGCAGAAAACAATAAACGTCCAGCATATAAATGGAGTGTCAACAAAATAATTTGCAGCAACTCTGCAGTTCTATAAGTGAGAAGGTTCTAGGCCCGTTCTCCATATTTTATCTCGATGTAAATGGACGATGAGCCTGGCATATTCATTTCTGTTAGGCGCCATATAACTTTTCATGTGTTCGTGCGCTGTAAAACTCTATTCAACTAAAAAATATAAGATACGGCTTTAGCCCTTTTTAAAGTACAACTAGTATCGAATTATGTATGATATATTGTGTTTTAGTTTAGTATATCAGATTGACATGTCTGTTTGCACTTCCAATACAATGTTCATTATATACTTTGTCTAATCAGTTTGTAGTAAATAAGTATTGTTATGATGTGCAACAATATATATGTATATAAAATATGCATCGTGGTAGACTAAAAAAACCTCATAAGATTTGTTTGTTTGTTTGAATGGTGTTTTACGTCATTTTCAACACATGTAAGGTTATATATATGACCGTCAATATTTTATTGTGGAGGTAGACCACCCATTTTTCCTGGGTAGAACCAATACTGTACATGGGAAATAAACCTCCTAAGAATAAAAACTAAAACAATATACTGCTACAATGGTACATAAATGTTGAACGTTCTAAAATACTTTGTACGAATTTGCATTTGCTTTCATATTTTTGTTTATCACATAACTATATTAACAAAAGTATTTTAAAATTGAATAACGTTTTGAAGTTCAGTTAACTACCATACACGGGTAGTCTTGTTTTTTTGGGGCAGGATTGCAAAATAATCCGATGTATAGAATGGTAATGCTTGTCCATCCAATAATATTTGC
This sequence comes from Cyrtodaria siliqua, assembly GCA_037043455.1. Taxonomy (NCBI): domain Eukaryota; kingdom Metazoa; phylum Mollusca; class Bivalvia; order Adapedonta; family Hiatellidae; genus Cyrtodaria; species Cyrtodaria siliqua. The sequence continues at coordinate 51,124 of JAWPHD010005343.1, read as the reverse complement.
ATTTAGCTTCATTTATTGAAAACTGAATGCTACCAGTCTTGCTTGACTTTGTTAACAATTGCTATAAACCCTCGATTTTGTCAAGATGAAGGTCGCTTGAAACATGTATGATTGGACATGTTTCTTTAGGCGAGACATCATGTCGCGCGCAACTCTTGTTATTATTTAGTGATTTGATTCCTTTATTTGATTTTTTTTTAGTTGTTTTTTTTTTGTGTGTGTTAACGCCGTATTAGCAGGAAGTCTAGTTGTGCCTATTGCGTTTTCCGGTTCGTTGATTTTTGATGGAGGGCCCCTTGACATTTTTACTTTTACTCTTGTCGGCTCTACTCCTAAACGCCTTGTTGGATTTCGACAAAACTTGGCAGAAAGCATCAGTAAGATGTCTAGTCATGCATATCGCGCTTTTATTCCGAACTGATTTATGATGGTGTTATGGCCATTTGACATTTGTACTTAAAATTTCTTGTCGGCGTTTTCCGGTTCGTTGATTTTTGATGGAGGGCCCCTTGACATTTTTACTTTTATTCTTGTCGGCTCTACTCCTAAACGGTTTGTTGGATTTCTACAAAATTTGGCAGGAAGCCTCAGTATGATGTCTAGTTGTGCAAAGCACGGTATATCAATGAAATCTTGGGCAAGTTCGAAATCCAGCTAGATATTGTTAGTAACGACAGAGTTGTGGCCCTTGAGTTGTTGAAAAATGCTATATTGTATTTTCCTTTGTTTAATCTATAGTTACTTCATTTTTATCTGGTCTTTACCATATTGGTTTAGAATGATAAAATATATATACCCCCACCATCCATTTTTATGAAATTTCATTCATAGAAGAAAGTGGGACAAATTAAATTTGTGTGTCTTGATATATTTATCAACATTAATTTGGTAATTTTTAAAGACGGAACAGCGTTTTCGGGAAAAACAATTATAAGCCAAGACAATATAATAAATTCCAGTGATACATCGTTGAATATTTATAGGTTATTAGATTTGTATTGAGTTCTTCGGCGGAACAATAACTTTAGGCGTGCAATATGTATACGCAGAAGAACGAGTGCATATATCCCAATACATATTGCATACGCATTCTTAATATAAAAAAAGGAATAATTAGAACAAAACAATAGGTTTTGACATTTAATTTTCATCATTTTTTTTTATTTGAAACAAACATACTGTCGTTACATCGTTGGAATTGTTCACAATGAAACAAAAAATACTATAATGTTTACATCACATTACAAACTTCCTGTGACATGAACTGCGAATTGCACCATTTTGTAACGAGTATGTACAATAGTAGTTTAAGTACAATGATTTTACAACATGACAATATGGGTGAATATTGACGTTTCCTGTTACATTGAAAGTAAACGGAGCTTGTATACTGAAAGGAAAAAGAAACGCAGGGTGCGTATTTCCGCTATATATTGCATATACTGCACACTTAATTCCATATATATTCCAAGGAAATCCCAAGATGTTTTGTAAAAAAAAAAGTGCAGTTAGAAAAAGGACACAACTGTGATGTTGTAGACGTTTTAATCACAGTACACGTTGTAACAAGAAATTCATAAATGCTGAAGTTCCTCTTTGAAAAATTGAGCCAGTTCAGTACTGTATTTAATGTTAAGTGATTGCAACATTTAAAGCCTAAGTTTGCTCACCTGCTTGAGCCAAATGCGCATTCTGACGATAATGAAACTTTAAAGGGGTAACCATTGGTGTGTTCAGTGCTGTTTAAACCTTCTTTCTAAAAGGACAGGCCTAATGTTGCCCTGTACCATTTGATTAGCAGTAGCATATTAAACATACAATATATAGCAGAAATACGCACCCTGCGTTTCTTTTTCCTTTCAGTATAAATACGTATGCAGTATAACAAAATATTTTAAACTAGGCTATAGAGTGCAAGTGTATTGGAATTATAGTGATTTTTAGCTCGACTGATCATCAGAGATCAGCAGAGGTTATGCCGTGGTGCGGCGTCCGGCGTCCGTCTGTCCGTAAACTTTTTTTTGTAGCGACTACTCCTCTGCAATTACTGAATGGTTTTTCCTGAAACTTTACAGAAATGTTTCCCATGAAGTCTCATTGATCCTAGCAAAAATTCATGTTGATGTGAAATCCAACATGGTCGCCAAATCTAAAAATTGGTTTTTAAAAAACAAGTTTGTAGCGACTACTTCTTGAAAACTATAAGTGATATTGATATGGGACTTTTTCTAAAATGATCAGCATGACATGGTGTTGGTCTTTGTCGAAAATCGTTTTGATCTGACGTTAAACATGGCTGCCAGCGGCCATCTTTGTTTACAAAGAGTTATATAATGAAATCTTGTAGCGACTACTCCTCTGAAACTACTTGACGGATTTTCATGAAACTTCACAGGAATGTTTCTTTTGATGTCTAATTGATCCTAGCAAAATTTCAGATTGGCCGGAAATTCAAGATGGCCACCGCGGCTAAAAATAAATTTGCAAAATACAAGTTTGTAGCGACTTCTTCTTGAAAACTATAAGTGATATTGATATGGGACTTTTTCTAAAATGATCAGCATGACATGTTGTTGGTCCTTGTCAAAAATTGTTTTGATTCAACGTGAAACATTGCTGCCAGCGGCCATCTTTGTTTACATAGAGTTATATAGTAAAAACTTGTAGTGACTACTCCTTTGAAACTACTTGGCAGATTTTCATGAAACTTTACAGGAATGTTGCTCTTAATGTCTAATTGATCCTAGCAAAATTTTAGATCGGCCAGAAATTCAAGATGGCCGCCACAGCTAAAAATAGATTTTTAAAAAAGAAGTTTGTAGCGACTACGTCTTGAAAACTATAAGTGATATTGATATGGGACTTCTTGTAAAATGATCAGCATGACATGATGGTTATCAGAGTCAAACATTACTTTGATTCAACGTTAAACATGGCTGCCAGTGGCCATCTTTGTTTACATAGAGTTATATCATGAAAACTTGTAGCGACAACTCCTCTGAAACTACTTGACGGATTTTCATGAAACTTCACAGGAATGTTGCTCTTGATGTCTTATTGATTCTAGCAAAATTTCAGGTTGGCCGGAAATTCAAGATGGGTGCCACGGTTAAAAATAAATTTTCAAAAAACAAGTCTGTTGCGACTACTTCCTGAAATCAAAATCAATCAGTAGAGCTTCAAGGTCATTGACCTCTTGTTTAATAATCAAAGACAGAATCATTTAGACCCATTCTAGAGTCATTCTGAAGTCAGGACAGCCCCTTAAACATCCTAAACTATTGTTTTTAGCTCGACTGATCAGAGATCAGCAGAGCTCATGCCGAGGTGCGACGTCCGTCGTCCGTCTGTCCGTAAACTTTTATTTGTAGCGACAACTCCTCTGAAACTACTGGATGGATATTCATGAAACTTTACAGAAATGTTGCCCATAAAGTCTAGTTGATCCTAGCAAAAATTCATGTTGATCTGAAATCCAAGATGGCCGCCAAAGCTGAAAATAGAGTTATAAATACAAGATTGTAGCGACTACTTCTTGAAAACTATAAGTGATATTGATATGGGACTTTTTCTAAAATGATCAGCATGACATGATGTTGATCCTTGTCAAAAATCGTTTTGATTCAACGTTAAACATGGCTGCCAGCGGCCATCTTTATTTACATAGAGTTATATAGTAAAAACTTGTAGCGACTACTGCTCTGAAACTACTTGGCGGATTGTCATGAAACTTTACAGGAATGTTCCTCTTGATGTCTAATTGATCCTAGCAAAATTTCAGATCTGCCAGAAATTCAAGATGGCTGTAGCTAAATAGATTTTTAAAAAATAAGTTTGTAGCGACTACTTCTTCAAAACTATAAGAGATATTGATATGAGACTTTTTCTAAAATGATCAGTATGACATGATGTTGGTCCTTGTCGAAAATCGTTTTGATTTGACGTTAAACATGGCTGCCAGCGGCCATCTTTGTTTACATAAGAGTTATATAATGAAAACTTGTAGCGACTACTCCTCTGAAACTACAAGACGGATTTTCATGAAACTTCACAGGAATGTTGCTCTTAATGTCTAATTGATCCTAGCAAAATTTCAGGTCGGCCGGAAATTCAAGATGGCCGCCACAGCTTAAAATAGATTTAAAATAAATAAGTTTGTAGCGACTACTTCTTCAAAACTATAAGAGATATTGATATGAGACTTTTTCTAATATGATCAGAATGACATGATGTTGGTCCTTGTCGAAAATCGTTTTGATTTGAAGTTAAACATGGCTGCCAGCGGCCATCTTTGTTTACATAGAGTTATATAATGAAAACTTGTAGCGACTACTCCTCTGAAACTACTAGACGGATTTTCATGAAACTTCACAGGAATGTTGCTCTTAATGTCTTATTGGTCCTAGCAAAATTTCAGGTCTGCCGGAAATTCAAGATGGGTGCCACGGTTACAAAAAGATTTTCAAAAAACAAGTCTGTAGCGACTACTTCCTGAAATCAAAATCAATCAGTAGAGCTTCAAGGTCATGACCTCTTGTTGATAATGTTTTCTTGAATAGATTGATGTTGAGAAAGGTTCTAACTGGCGAAGAAGGATTGTGGCCAAAAGGTTGAGAGCCAGTTTTACACAAAGTAACATTCAGGAGTACAGAATATATTTGGCTTTATGGCTTTACCTGAACCAGACAGTCACAAACACCACATACAGGGAGAGTTGAATATGGATATATTTTCACTAATCACAGTTACTAAAAGGGAAACATCAAATATTGAAAGTAATTCTGCAGTTAATTGCTTAAATTTCGTAAGGCATTGTTTCTAGTATGCATTTATTTGTGCTTCAATGTAACATTTAGCATCATATTTTTTTGCATGGCTTCAAATTGTATTTACAATATCCACAGTTCACATAGCTGCAATACATAAAAATATAAACGTGATAAGTAGCTAATCATATATGTAGAGAATATTGTCAGTGCCTTTTACTATCAAGTTTATTAGGCGAGGCTTAGAAAACGAATAATGGCGAGGCTCTGCCGAGCCATTCTTCGTTTTCGTGCCGAGCCTAATAACCTTGATAGTAAAAGGCACTGACATAATATTCTATTTATCAAGTAGATTATCCACATTTTTTGTATGAATTACTATTATTACCTATTTCTCAGAATGTTACGCTTATCGAGGACTCCGCCATGTTTTGTTTTTTGTTTGTTTTATGACGTCAGGCAACGTTACACGCATGACGTCAGATAACGCTACATACAATAAACGACGAGGGATTCCGCATTGATTTGCTCTATTGGTCAACTGACCGTTCCAAGGCGGTAGCCCTATTGTCAACCATTTTGTGTTTGTGATGTCGTTTGCTTTTATTATTACTTTTGCCTTCTTGTTTGTCTGTTTGCGTGTTTGTTTCTGTGTTTTGTGATTGACTGTCCTCCTTGAATGCTACTTTCCCTGTCCGATCTTTTTATATTTCTTGCCTAATAAAGCAAAATTTTATTTGGCAGAAAAGTGCATATCTGCATGATAAATAACATAAAATTCTCAAACTTGAATTATTGGTTTAATATCACCGATGAAAAATTCACCTGTGCTTGTGGATGATATTTCAGTATGCTGGGTATAGCCTTCCAGTAGACAAGAGGGTCATACAGAAAATTCATTACGTTGTTGGTGAAGGTGTTATTCAAGTCCATGACATCAAGCAACAGTTAGACATGTTTGTGACCAAGTTAATGCCAGATTTGAAAATTGAAAGAAGCAACAGACGGTTCTTCCCTACAAACCGAGATATCCAAAATCACATCAACATGTCCATTGCAGCAACAAGGTATGTTCTGCTCGCTTAGCTCATTTGTCGCACCTTTAAATGCAGATGGTTTCATTAAACAATTATTATAATTTATTGGCCATGATTTTAACAGTTATTGCCCTTTTATGCCCTGCCATGAAAGTGTAACATGCAAATAGAGTTGCCTTTTCAAAGAAAAAGGGAAACGGATCATTTCTGCGGCGGCAACGAAATTGAACAATTTCATCAACATTTTGAGCTGCACTGTTATTGTTCACTTAAATCTTGAAATAAAGAAATTTGATATTGTTTAACGGCTGTTATCCAAAATATCCTCATATTTTCCTAAGAAAAGCAAATTATTTTCCCAAAATACAAAAAACAAACAACCCATGTTTATGTGTTGAAAGTTTCATGAATAAAAAAATATAGATCTACATTTATTGTCAATATTGTATCCTTAAATAAATTGATGTATTTTTTTGGTTAATATTTAATCATTTGTACCCTTTTATTTTATAATTAAGATTCAGCGCAATGACGACCAGGGTAACTTTACAGCAATGGACAAAGGAGCTTCCAACAGATTTTTTTTTTTGCGCCCTTCGTAAGTACATGCATCTATGAACAAGTCAAAGTCTCACAGGTGATTTATTGCTCAGTCATTTACTTCTGATTTCTCACGAACCGACAGTATTCATCTAAGCAGCATGGCATTTCAAGACCTCTTTCAAGTTTATGCAATTTTGAAGATTATTCAAAAACTAGGACACTGTTCACTGTTGCTAAACATAGTAAAATACTGATCTTAACAGAATGCTGACATTGACCTGTTTTAAAATCAAATCACACTGATTCTTCCAAAATCATGTAACCAGAACTAAATATAGAAAAATCTTTAAATGACTTCTCAAGAACTGAAAGTGGGACTTCACTAAAACTTCATCTTGAACTCCTTATAATATTACACCAAACTTTAGTTTATCCTGAATAGAACCTGAACAACCATGAAAAATGTTTGATGAAGTGAGAAAACTTGCATCAAAATCATTTTCTTCTTTGTTGCAATGCCATAAGTTAAACGATATTCAGTGCCATCCATTTTGCCGTTTATTTGTATTGACCTTTTTTAATGAAGGTAAGGCGTGAAAAAGCATATAGTTTTTGTCATGTTCGATTTCTCTCCTTTTCTGGTGCATCAAGCTCCTACTTGTGAACTATTCGGTAACTTCAAAGAATGATCTTTGTTTTTGGGGTTAATATGTCAAAGGTCACCATGGAAATACGTATTATGGATTATAACTTCGAAACTATAACACCTTAAAGAAACAGGCATCAGCTGGGCAGCACTCTTGTCAAGTTTACCCAACGGTCATGTTCCTTGTCAATTATGCAATACAGTAACGCAGGTTCAGTACCAAAACTGCTAGCTCTATGTCTTTTCTAAATTTATTGAGTCAAATTAAGGTGTTCTTGGGTTTTTAAACCACATGAAAACTGATCTAGAACATTGTTTTTGTGTTGTCTGATTTATCATGAAAGACTCGTAGGGATCACTTTGTCTGTTGTCAGCCTCACTAGTCACACTTTAACGGGTTTAGAACTTTGGTTCATGAAACTTCACACATATGTTCATCACTACTTAAAAACGTATTTGGCAAAATATCATAACTCTGTTTTTTAGCTCTACTGATCAGAGATCAGCAGAGCTTATGCCGTGGTGCGGCGTCCGTCGTCCGTCTGTCTGTCTGTCCGTCCGTCCGTCCGTTAACTTTTATTTTACTCCTCTGAAACTACTGGATGGATATTCATAAAACTTTACAGAAATGTTGCCCATGAAGTCTAGTTGATCCTAGCAAAAATTCATGTTGATGTGAAATCCAAGATGGCCGCTAAAGCTAAAAATAGATTTTTTAAATTCAAGTTTGTAGCGACTACTTCTTGAAAACTATAAGTGATATTGATATGGGACTTTTTCTAAAATGATCAGCATGACATGATGTTGGTCCTTGTCGAAAATCGTTTTGATTTGACGTTAAACATGGCTGCCAGCGGCCATCTTTGTTTACATAGAGTTATATAATGAAAACTTGTAGCGACTACTCCTCTGAAACTACTTGACGGATTTTCATAAAACTTCACAGGAATGTTGCTCTTGATGCTTAAATGATCCTAATAAAATTTCAGGTCGGCCGGAAATTCAAGATGGCCGCCACGGCTAAAAATAAATTTTCAAAATACAAGTTTGTAGCGACTACTTCTTGAAAACTATAAGTGATATTGATATGGGACTTTTTCTAAAATTATCAGCATGACATGATGTTGGTTCTTGTCAAAAATCGTTTTGATTTGATGTTAAACATGGCTGCCAGCGGCCATCTTTGTTTACATAGAGTTATATAGTAAAAACTTGTAGCGACTACTCCTGAAACTACTTGGCGGATTTTCATGAAACTTAACAGGAATGTTGCTCTTAATGTCTAATTGATCCAGAAATTCAAAATGGCCACCACAGCTAAAAATAGATTTTTAAAAAATAAGTTTGTAGGGACTACTTCTTGAAAACTGTAAGTGATATTGATATGGGACTTTTTCTAAAATGATCAGCAGGACATGATGTTGATCCTTGTTAAAAATTATTTTGATTCAAAGTTAAACATGGCTGCCAGTGGCCATCTTTGTTTACATAGAGTTATATAATGAAAACTTGTAGGGACTACTCCTCTGAAACTACTTAACGGATTTTCATGAAACTTCACAGGAATGGTGCTCTTGATGTCTAATTGATCCTAGCAAAATTTCAGGTCGGCCGGAAATTCAGGATGGCCGCCACGGCTAAAAATAATTTTTCAAAAAACAAGTTTGTAGCGACTACTTCCTGAAATCAAAATCAGTCAGTAGAGCTTCAAGGTCATTGACCTCTTGTTTTCTTTCAGACTTTTGATATCTAGTTTACATATAAGATTAATATTGCATCTTGCTTAGTTGCACCTTGATTGAAATAAATATTCATAAATGTGACGGGATGCTTACCTATGATGTCAAGACGTGCTTATTGATTCGGGGTCAAAATCAATCTTGTATTACTGGAGTTACGACCCATTTTCGTCAATTTTTATGCTAAAGTACTTTGTGAACATTATCTCTCCCTACAGTTTTATCCGATCCTTTTGACCCTTAACAGGATGCTTACCTATGATTCAGCATCCAAATCAACTCAGTATTACACTATAAGTTCAGAATATTAAAGAGGTAATATCAGGATTGAAATCATAGCCCAGTTGAGAAAAACATTATATATGTTGCGTGCATCGGTAGAAAGTATTATTAACATATCTTATAATTACAAAATTTCAGGCTCTCATTCTGGTAGAAAGGAATATAAAGAACAATTTTTTCACAAACAGAACCAGGTAAAAAAAATAAAAAAATACCATCAATAAATATTCGTAGTGAAATATTTCATCAAAAACATGTTACCAAAGTTATTTTCACTTGATATGGTCGTCTATACCAATAATAATTATACCTAAAATATCTGATTAACCTTATTTTTAATTCACTTGATATGGTCAGATATGCTAACATCTCAGACTTAATGTGAATAATTAAATAAGCCTGCAGGAAATTATATACTATTGGCAGATACCGGTACTAGCAGATACCGGTAAACGGGTCTGGGGAACTAACATTGAAGTAGGTCAGATAGGTGACATCTTCGAGTAGCACAACATATTAATATATTCAACACTATGAACAGTTACATACCAGTATATAAATATGAATTTTAAGTGTTCAACAAATTTAGTGATGAAATGCTTAGAGTGGTACACAAAATATGGACGATACAATGACCCTGTCATAAATAACACAGTAAAATATAGTCTCTGTAAAGATTCTAGCATTACACATTATATATTATAGCAACCCATATAGGAAGCATGGCCAAATTCTTGGGTTGACAGATGAAAAGCTTAAAGAAATCTTCATCAACGATAGACAGTAAGTTTTATAGAATGTTATTCTGTAACATTTAGCCTCAGATATTTTAATATATAAAACTGATTGGAAAAGATGTTCATACTAATTGTGCTTCCAAATTGACGAAGTCTGAACCAAAATTTATAAGTAGCTTGCATCGAATACTCATTGCAGATTGCTTCCATTTGAATCCTGTTTACTATTACATGTACGGTAAACAAGTATGTGATTTACCTGTATGATTTTTTGTATATATTCAGTTTGGAAATAAAATACTTTGTAACCAAATTGTCAATATGATGCAAATAATGTTGTATTTCAGCCAAGTATTAATACATTGTTTAGAATATTCCACCTGTTACTTTATTTTTACCTGATTTTTTTCAGTCAAAAGATTCAGTCCAACATTCAAAGTCACCAAAAGTGTCATTATTCAGTTTGGAAATAAAATACTTTGTAACCAAATTGTCAATATGATGCAAATAATGTTGTATTTCAGCCAAGTATTAATACATTGTTTAGAATATTCTACCTGTTACTTTATTTTTACCTGATTTTTTTCAGTCAAAAGATTCAGTCCAACATTCAAAGTCACCAAAAGTGTCATTAGGATCATTATAAATACAATTTTCACTTATTTTAGCCTAGCTGCAGTATACATCAAGGATGTGTGTTTTAAAGAAGCCCTGGCTGCCATAGTGGAACAATACCTAAATGAAAGGGAAAATTGTACCTGCAGGCGCTTAAGAATGGGACGAATATCAGTAAATATACTTTTAATACAATGATCATTGCTTTCTTCTGTCTAAATCATTTTGTTTATAAAAAATCAGAAAAGATTTTAGATGGCATATATAGCAGCATCTGGTATAGAGACTACTTGCTTTAAAAACCACTATATCAGTTCCCATACATTTTGTACTGCTTATGAACAAACGCACATGTATAAAACCTGAGTTGGGAGATCAAATTTCGGTCTTCCCTGGGGAAGTCATTTATTGAATACATGTTTGACTTAAGTTAAGTAAATTCACCTAAATATGATTGCTTGGTTAAGAGGTAATAATTAGTTTCTTTCCATCAGTGGCAGTATTACAGATAACAATATTTGGTATATGAAACTAAGATTGCCTTTTAATTACTTCAGGAATGCTGTGTCCCAGATCCTTTGGGACCAGCGAGCCCAATATAGGTGGCTTTGAAGTAGAATACCGCTTAATCCGGTGCTAGGGGGCGTGAGAGGTGTTGCTTCTATCATTACTTCTCATGAACAGACTCAATAAAACCGATGCTCCTTTATTCTCTTAATTGTGTTTGTTGCTCCCAAAGGATCACCTTTATCAGTATTTATTATTAATGTTTTCTAGTATGCATAATATTCTTTAATATCACTCGTACTGAAATCTTTATTCAACTTAACAAGCATGACACAATTCAAATTGGTAAAATAAATGCATATATTTAATTATTTTAGAGTATTATGTTGTCCCGTGAATTATAGAAAAATAGTTTGATATGTTATTGTACTTTTATAGCAAATAATTGCATGGTTATTCTTTAAAAAAAAATGTGTAAAAAAAAGAAGAAATGATTTGGGCAGTCATATGCAGTCGCTCCTTTTTATTTGCCGAGTATTTTAAACTACATGAGTTACACATTGTGTTACTGATTTAATGGTATATGGATTATACTGTGAGTATATCATACTGAAAATAAAAACTTATAAAAGACAAAGATGAAAACTTATTTTAATGACAATTAACACAACATTGATCTGAAATTTTTCAGTTGCAGTAAACTTTATCTTGGCATGAGTCAAAACGGGAAATCATTATTGCCTTCGCAATGAATATCTACGGACTACATCTAATTCAGATGATTACATTTGATGTCTAGATGTGCATATCCTCTGGGCATCAAAATTGTTCCAGTATTACCGGAGTTACGCATATTTTTTTTCTAATTTTACGTTAAAATATCTTTTGTGTCCAATCCCCTCCCACAGTTTTCAACTGATTGTTTCGAAACTTTACAGGATGATTACATATAATGTCCAGATGTGCATATCGTTGCAGCATTAAAATAGCCCTGTTGTTAATGGAGTTAAGACCATTTTTTGTCAAATTTTACCTGAAAATATATAGATTCTAATTAACATTGTTGAAGTGATATGGGAAATAATTGAGAAAGATTCTTGCGATATAGAAACGAGTGCGTTTTCGCACGAGTTTCTATATCGCAAGAATATTTCTCACGAGTGAATTATTTTCCGTATCACGACAAAAATGTTAATTAAACTATATAATATATATTCTGTGATGAATTTCTTTCCAATTGTCTTTTGACACAAGTATTCCTTCTTCTGTCACTCCTTTGGCGACAGCGCAGAGTAATATCATGACGTCAGTTTGTGACGTAATATCGTGACGTCTATCGTTCATAACATTTGGTCTTGCACACTAGGCGAGATAGCACAGTAGAGGAAGGGATATGTTATAGATTTTCTCAAACTGGGAAATTTCTATAATTCATCACAGAATACATAATATATGTGTATTTTACGTCTGCATATCACTTCAGATTGTTTTCGGTGGGGGCATCTGTGTACCATGGACACATTTCTAATTTTGTTTAGTATATTAATATATTTAGAGTTTCCATAGTGACAGGATTATCATTTTAATTCACTTTTCATTTCCAGGTTCCTCATTTATTAAACGATTGGCTGAGAGAGGTTTGGAAGTCATTTAAGGATTGAATTAGATATTACGATCTTTCTACGGGACATGAGAAACATTAGGCTAGTTTAAAACTAAAGCCCGAAATGTAAATGTTTTTTACTGCGGAGTGTCTATTGACACGTATGTAAGAATAGCACAACCGTAAGAGTAGGTCGATGGCGGTTATCACGCCCGTAATATTTACATTATACTGTTATGAGTTCATTTTTTTTGCCAATTTTATATAAAGTCGTATAAAGTTTAATTTTTGTAATGTATTGGTTATATAATATATATGTTTGTAAGTGTTCTTTCAAAATGGTCAACAAACTGTATCTTAAATGTTCTTATATTAGACATTGTCATTGTGATATATTAAGCATATATTATTGTGTGTGTTAATAAACAAAGAAAGAAAATGTATCATATCTTACGTGTTTGTTTTCGTTCCTGAATTATTTACACGTATGCGATTCAAGTACAGACAACCTAGTAGTAGATACGTTTCACATTCTCACTTCTATTATACGTGTCACTAACGATTATCGTTCCTGAATTATTGACACGCCTAATATACGAATTATCGTTCCTGAATTATTTACACGTATGCGATTCAAGTACAGACAACGTAGCAGTAGATACGTTTCCCATTGTCACTTCTATTATACGTGTCACTAACGATTATCGTTCCTGAATTATTGACACGCCTAAAATACGACTTATCGTTCCTGAATTATTTACACGTATGCGATTCAAGTACAGACAACGTAGTAGTAGATACGTTTCCCATTGTCACTTCTATTATACGTGTCACTAACGATTATCGTTCCTGAATTATTGACACGCCTAAAATACGACTTATCGTTCCTGAATTATTTACACGTATGAGATTCAAGGACAGACAAGTTTAGTAGTTTACTGGATTATCGTTACTGAATAATTGACACGCTTAATATACGAATTATCGTTCCTGAATTATTTACACGTATGCGATTCAAGGCATAAAACGTAGATATTAAAATGTAAATTTACGTGGCATCAGTATAAATTCACTTTATTACATAGATATTGACGTATAAACCACCTTCGGAATCACTGAAATACGTGTTGAATCCACTTCATTCTTCGAATCTATAAACAAAACGTAGAAATTCAACTTGTAAATTTAATTGCAACTGTATAAATCCACTTCATATATATGTTATCCAGCTTTTGCATCAATGAAATACTTATTGAATTATATAAACACACTCCAATCACGTTTTAATAAATATTCCTTTTATGTATATCACATGTTCTTAATGTGTTATGTATAAGAATAAATAATTATTTTGATAAGGAAACCCAAAATTGATAATTAAATAAATGTAAATATAAGCCATATCTCTATAAGCCATATATCTTTACTTTGTATATAGTAGTAATACACAAGCACAACTTAAATGATAGCATTTGCTCAAATGTCAATGAACAGTGTAGGTGTGAAAAACATTAAACGTCCACAAAAGAAAAGCAAACAAGCACACTTAATGACAGTATCCACTTAACTTTGAGTGATTAGCTGACACCTTTATACAGTTATAATAACTGTATACTAATTAGTGTTTGTAAGAAACCACCTCTGGCGCGGTCTTAAAAGCCCGTAAGTTAAGATTGTGAGATACAATTATCCATATATTATTATATATTATATACTTATTACAATTATCATATTAATTATTATAAAATTTCATAAACCACCTCTGGCGCGGTCTTAAAAGCCCGTAAGTTAAGGTTGTGAGATACATCATATTAATTATTATAAAACATTTCATAAACCACCTCTGGCGCGGTCTTAAAAGCCCGTAAGTTAAGGTTGTGAGATACATCATATTAATTATTATAAAACATTTCATAAACCACCTCTGGCGCGGTCTTAAAAGCCCGTAAGTTAAGGTTGTGAGATAATATATATAATCTATAGTGGGGATATCTGTCTATGTAATACTTGGTAAAAGTTACATAGGCCACCACCTGATGAGACTCGCTGAGGAGTCGAAATAGATTATCAAAGAAAAAACCCAATATATAATATTTATTATTTATTTCAACTAGCAACTTTTCCTAAATATAATATCCAATTTAAAAAATACATGTAACAAACAAGTATAAAACGTTTTTATACGTTTTTATACGTGTCACTAACTAATCTCCTTATTGACACTTATTACTTGATACGTTTCCCATTCTATTATACGTATACGTGTCACTAGACAGGTAACACGAATAAACGTATACGTGTCACTAGACAGGAAACACGAATAAACGTATACGTGTCAATAGACTCGGCCTTTTTACTGGGCATTGAGGCGCAGCAAGGCACAATAGTTTAATGCAGGCATGTGCGGTAGAAATGTAAATATTTGTTTATAAACCGTTTTGCCATCAAATAAAAAATGAAGCGATGGAGTATATTATGTCTGTGTCGTCTTGTTTTATTAAAACTATGTATCGCAATTACACTGATCTCCTTGATCTATTAGTAACTGTTAATTCTAGAGGATAAGTTCATGTGTACTGAAGAAACCTCTTGTTAAAGTTCCCCGGTCATGTTTTGTTTCATGAACATGTTTATGTTCATTTAAATCTAAATCAATACACAACAATAGATATTTTACAACTCAGACATTGCAATATCTGTGAAAAGCGAGAATAAGATTTTGCTTGATGACGTCAGGGAGTATGTATACTTGCTCCCTGATGACGTAGAAAACTTTGAACAGGTAAAACTAAATTAATCCACAGGTAAATGTATTTATCAATTATCTGGCAATAGTTGTGCAGCTATACAATTCAGATTTACCTCATTTCCCCGTGCAGTCACGCAGTGGTAAAAGTAGTATATACGTCATGCAAATAATACTTATTTTTACATGCAACTTAGTAGCGGTTTTAAATATATGTTTCTCTCCGGGACTATCAAGTCATATGATGTTTAAGAGTTAAATTTGTTAATTGATAATACTACGAAAAGGGTGGCCATTCACCTTTAAAATCTTTAATGCTAAATTTGTAGTTTGTGCAAAGGATACAAAAGTGACTGTTCATGAATTTGAAGTGTTATTGTTAACTTTTCTCAAGTGTTTAATGGCTTAAACTATTTGTCACCAAATGTATGTGTGTTTAAATGGACGTATAACAATCTTGCTTTATTTTCAATCAGCGAAATTATTTTGACAGCAGGAATCTTTCCATGATGTTCCTAGTTAAAGTAAGCCAGATAGAGGTTCTATAAGCAATTGTATAATTTCAGAATAAAGGAGTTATGTAAAGGAAGTCAGCATATAATTGATTAAAGTTTAGCACATTTCATTTTTGCACAAGGTGCATATCAGTGATAGATCAATATTAATGACTAAAAAGTCATTAAACTTTTAAATTTATAAGAAAACAATGTTATGCATTTCAGTGTTGCACATATTTCAACTTTAATATTGAACAGTTGGATCCGGAAAAACAAAAGCAAATACTTTTGTAGTCGGTTTTCTTCTTGAAAAGACAGACCTCAAGGTTGCCATATGTCCTTTTTAGGCGGGGACCCAAGCCTGAAAAAAACGAAAACGTTTACCCGGAAAGATATACTCCTGATTTTTTAAATATTAACAGATGGGGGTCTTGTACATATGAAACCACTGTATGGACTTCTGGCATACTTTGCATTTCGTAACAGCATCGCGATTTCTACGGTAACCCATTCGTACCAAGCCAATATATGAAAATCGCTGAACAAACATTCAAAGGAAAATAAAGAAATTTGCACATGTCCTTTTAGGCAAATACAGCTCCAGTATTTGAAACCTATATGTGTATATGAAATATCAAACTACAGAATCAAGACCTGATTATGTTACACATTACTAATTTTAACAAGAGTTATATACCTTTTATGAATTTTGTTTTGTCCTGTGCCAGGGATAATGCGAATTTCTTGTGTTCATAATAACTGCAGTAAACGGTTTCCGATTTCCACTAAATGTTATATGGTGTTTGGCCTTATACCTACAAGGCCTTTAACAAGTTCAATACTGAGTAAAACTGACACTTGCTTTAAAGAGTTATTACCCTTGGTTATTGAAAGAATATGCACATTTTAGCTTGAGTACACACATAACTTTAGTAAACGGATTCCGTTCTTCACATTATTTAGTGTGAGACTTTATATGAATATGAACTTTGACAAGATGACAATGAGCAGAATTGACACCTGCCTTACTGAGTTATTGCCCTTGATTATTGAAAAAATGCAAATTTCAGCTTTCGTACACAATACATTAAATAAATTGGTTTCGATTTTCACACAGTTTGGCGTGTAACTTTATATCAAACGGATTTCAGACAGGTTAGACGAGTATCAAGTGATTGCTCTAAATTGTCGAAAAATTCCATCGTCTGATTGTTTCCTACTTTCCTTTGAAATATCATCAATTACTGTGTAATATTCTAATTGATAAAAGAGGATATCGTCCTCTGACTAAGGAGCGTGATTGTTTTCACGATGATTGTAATAAATAGCATTTGATTTTCCATGCTTTTTGGGGTAATATTATTAAGGTCTCCGTTTTGTTTGACAATGAGAACAATTGAGGAGTGGTTTACAAAGTTATCGCCCTTGATGTTTGCAAATATTTAAATTTCAGGCTGAGTACACGGCAACTACAGTAAACGAGTTCTGATTCTCACTAATATTTAGTTGAAGGGTTTTGGACAATTACACTATATGGACTTGTCACGTAGTTGTTTTCGAAGCATTTATATTCATATAAGATAATATTTTTTACACATATGGAACTAGTTAAGTATGACACTACTGTTTATAAACAAATTGTTGGAATCCAACATGAAAACGAAATGTGCAACTCCTGTTGCAGATTTGTTTTTGTTTTGTTATGTTAGAGGTTTCATTTTAAGTCTCCTACCAGATACGCTTAGGCAGATGTAATTGAAGCCTTTTATTATACCTCTTCGTATTTTGGACAATTACAACCCTTTCTTTTCTTTACTACATATACTTTCTTTCCAAAGAACTTCACCTCAAAAAAGCTAATATTTCTCATAGTTGCTATAACTTCTTTACTCGATTTACATCTCGCGATTGAAACTGAGAAATAATAAGCAAACTCTATGACAAGAGAGATCATTTCAATTTTGACACTGTTAAGTGCACGACTAGACAATATTACAGACAACCATCGAACGTTACCGTCCTTTCAGGATTTAGGTAGACGTCATCATAGGTCCACAATCTTTCCGGCGATCGCACAATCAAGTGGAAAGCAAAGCGGTGAACTGTAAATGGGTCAACCACTAAACATGCAGTGCGTTGCAAAATAATAAGGTGACAACCTCCTTTGATAAGCCTTTTAACAGTGATCATTACCCAATCTTTACCAGGATCACCATGTGACTCTGTCAACGTCTTAGAAAATAGTCTGCGACTACGTCATAATTTGTCACATGACCATAGCTAAAATATCAAAATGGTTATCAGAAATCAGCTTACTTTGGACATTTTTGATGAATTTAGGTTAGTATTTTAATTTTAGGTAGGCTGTTTACAGCTATAAAATTTTATAAAGTGATGGTAAGAACAAACGATATAATGCAACCCTATGGTAGAGTCCATTTTCATTGTTTTAATGGCGGAGTGATATGCCAAAGAATACATTTTAACACTGCTTCCATAGTTCAAAGCTACACACAACATGTTCTCCGACCCCATATTGACAAGGAGTCTGATCACGTCAGGCATTTTCTAAAACTACTATATATTAATAAAGGTATTGATTTCATTGACATGCCTAGTATTTTTCGGGATACTCATGTAGTTGATTCTATCCCAAAATATTTCAAAAATTCCGAAAGTCCTGTAATTTGTTATAAGTATAAAAAGCCTATTAGAAATATTATTTTCAACTACAACAAAATAGTTTCTGACCTTGATATAGTACATAATACTCCTAAGGAATGTGAATGCAATACATCAAAATTTTGCTATGCTCCAGCAGGTCATGTCATCACTGGTAATTTTGATATTGTTGATAAACGTATTCGGCATTTGTTTTCGAAAGGTCCTAAATATAGATTACCTTCAACTATTGATTTTAATGCCTGTCGTGCCTAGATCGCCCACTCCATTGAAGATTTTTATATAAAATGGTGTCGTAGAGAACATGCGGACCCAAACTCGCTTTCTACTTGGAAAAAGTCTATTCTTAAAATTATAGATACACGTATTAACTTTTATAATGCTAATCCCTCCTTACTACCTCCGAGACCTAGGTTTTCCTTTCGTAATCTAAAATCGGGAATTCAGGAATTTCATAATAAATTTGTTTTAGTTCCTGCAGATAAATCAGCTAATAATGTAATTATTGTTTGACGCCTACATTACGTCAATGTTTTATCTCTGGAACTCGGCAGCACCAATTCGTATACTCCAGTTAATTCTACTGAGGATGATGTTGTTTCCGCACATATCACTCGGTGCACTACTTTCAAGGCTGGTGTAAACGATAAGCAAAATAAACTGCCTACCATGTACTGGATTCCTAAGTTACATAAAAATCCATATAAGGTTGCTTTATTTCTAATTCTAGTGCCTGCACCACAACAAACATCTCCAAACTTTTAACTTCTTGTCTCACTGCCGTTAAAGATCACGTTAAACTATATTGTGATAAAACTTATGAAAACTCTGGGATTAATTTGTTTTGGTCTATAAAAAATTCAGGAGACGTTCTTGATAAAATTTTCAATAAAGGTCAAGTTTCATCAATAAGTACTTATGACTTCTCGACACTATATACAACCTTACCACATCATCTTATTAAAGACAAGCTAATTTATCTTATTCAAAAAACATTCGCTAGAGAAAATACAACATTTTTGGCATGGAATAATATTAAAGCGTTTTTCACTAACGGCAGTTTAGACAATTATACTATGTGGAGTTTGTGAAGCACTCATCTTCCTATTAGATAATATTTTCGTCAGGTATGGTACCACCGTTTATAGACAAATTGTTGGTATCCCTATGGGTACGAACTGTGCACCACTTGTCGCAGATTTGTTTTTATTTTGCTATGAAAGGGATTTCATGTTGAGTCTTTCACCAGATACCCAGGCAGATGTTATTGAAGCTTTTAATGACACCTCTCGGTATCTGGATGACATACTGAACATTGACAACCCTTTCTTTCCAACTATGGTTTATAATATTTATCCTAAAGAACTTCGGCTTAATAAAGAAAATATATCTAATAATAACGCTTCTTTTCTTGATTTAGATCTCTCGATTGAAAATGGTAAAATAATTAGCAAAATAAGTTTATGGTAACGGTAACCCTGATTGAGTAACTTTTTAGTTATACAAAGATTACGAATATTAAAGTCCTCAACTCGAGTGCAAGCTCTAGAAAAACGAAATAGTTGAGACAGATACACCCCACAATGTCAAAATTAAAATCATCTCTCTTGTCATAGATTTTTCTAATTATTTTACCATTTTCAATCGAGAGATCTAAATCAAGAAAAGAAGCGTTATTATCAGATATATTTTCTTTATTAAGCCGAAGTTCTTTAGGATAAATATTATAAACCATAGTTGGAAAGAAAGGGTTGTCAATGTTCAGTATGTCATCCAGATACCGAGAGGTGTCATTAAAAGCTTCAATAACATCTGCCTGGGTATCTGGTGAAAGACTCGACATGAAATCTCTTTCATAGCAAAATAAAAACAAATCTGCGACAAGTGGTGCACAGTTCGTACCCATAGGGATACAAACAATTTGTCTATAAACGGTGGTACCATACCTGACGAAGATATTATCTAATAGGAAGATGAGTGCTTCACAAACTTCATAGCAAGTCCACATAGTATAATTGTTTAAACTGCCGTTAGTAAAAAACGCTTTACTATTATTACATGCCAAACATGTAGTATTTTCTCTAGCGAATGTTTTTTGAATAAGAGAAATTAACTTGTCTTTAATAAGGTGATGAGGTAAGGTTGTATATAGTGTAGGGAAGTCATAAATGTTTATTGATGAAACTTGACCTTTATTGAAAATTTTATCCAGAACGTCTCTTGATTTTTTATAGACCAAAATAAATTAATCCCAGAGTTTTCATAAGTTTTATCACAATATAGCTTAAAGTGATCTTTAACGGCAGTAAGACAAGAAGTTAAATGTTTGGAGATGTTTGTTGTGGTGCAGGCACTAGAATTAGAAATAAAGCGAGCCTTATATGGATTTTTATGTAATTTAGGAATCCAGTACATGGTAGGCAGTTTATTTTCCTTATCGTTTACACTAGCCTTGAAAGTAGTGCACCGAGTGATATGTGCGGAAACAACATCATCCTCAGTAGAATTAACTGGAGTATACGAATTGGTGCTGCCGAGTTCCAGAGATAAAACATTGACGTAATGTAGGCGTCAAACAATAATTACATTATTAGCTGCTTTATCTGCAGGAACTAAAACAAATTTATTATGAAATTCCTGAATTCCGATTTTAGATTACGAAAGGAAAACCTATGTCTCGGAGGTAGTAAAGATGGGTTAGCATTATAAAAGTTATTACGTGTATCTATAATTTTAAGAATAGACTTTTTCCAAGAAGAAAGAGAGTTTGGGTCCGCATGTTCTCTACGACACCATTGTATACTAAAATCTTCAATGGAGTGGGCGATCTGGGCACGACAGGCATTAACATCAATAGTTGAAGGTTATCTATATTTAGGACTTTTCGAAAACAAATGCCGAATACGTTTATCAACAATATCAAAATTACCAGTGATGACATGACCTGCTGGAGCATAGCACACTTTTGATGTGTTGCATTCACATTCCTTAGGAGTATTATGTACTATATCAAGGTCAGAAACTATTTGTAGTTGAAAATAATATTTCTAATAGGCTTTTTATACTTATAACAAATTACAGGACTTTCGTAATTTTTGAAATACTTTGGGACAGAATCAACTACATGAGTATCCCGAAAAATACTAGGCATGTCAATGAAATCAATACCTTTATTAATATATAGTAGTTTTAGAAAATGCCTGACGTGATCAGACTCCTTGTCAATATGGGGTCGGAGAACATGTTGTTTGTAGCTTTGAACAATGGAAGCAGTGTTATACAAGGGATATGTACGAATGATAATTTTGTCGTTTTCCTCGTCGATCATATTAAGTGAAGAAATAGACAAAGAGTTAAGCCGTGAAAGCATAGAGTGCTTTCCAGACTGTTTAAAAATAGTATGTAAATCAGCGACAGAAATAATTACACGCGATTTACGTTTGATGTTACCATTACGCCTAAGACCATGAGACCTAGATTTACGCTTTCGAATAGAAAATATAGAAAAAATGTCAATATTAGGATCTTTAGAAATATTTCCTTCTTGATTAATATTGTCATTAAGGCCGAGTGGAAAAGGTGTCGGTAAGTTTTTCATCCACTTAAGTTCTGCAATATGTCTAGCTTTTATTTTGAAGCTTTTAGTAGCATCATTATCAAAAAATAAATATTCAACCGGTTGAACAGTTACGTAATTAAAATTATGACCTGACTGACGAAAGTGTTGGTACAAGTAATTGTTTAACTTTTTAGGATTACTTGCATTATATTTGTGTTCACGAAATCGAACTTTTAAGGATCGTCCTGTTTGTCCAACATATTGTATAAGGATAAAAATATCGGACAGGGAAAGCAGCATTCAAGGACGACAGTCAACCACAAAACACAAAAACAAACACGCAAACACTCAAACGAAAAGGCAAAAGTAATAAAAAATGCAAACGACATCACAAACACAAAAGGGTTATACCGCAAAGTGGTGCATTTCAAATCAGAACATAAATGACGTGAGTAGTACGTCAATCAACATTTGAAGATAGACATACATTAAACAATCTACCATTAACAACTGATTTAATGGTGGACTTGCACGATAAATAATTGCAACAACTTCACCTCTTAGCATTGCACTTATAAATAGAGGGAAACACCCTGCGTCTTGAATCCACGGTATTTGTTCTGTTTACAGCCAATCGTGAAAACTCTTCCTATCCCATCAATCTTCGGAATCCCGCCTCGTGTGTATTTCGAGCTTCGATATGTTCAAAATCTGGAAATTTTGTTGAAGGTGACGGCACAGAAAATAGTGCACTGTTGCTATGTAAACAATATAGCCGCTTGCGACACGTGTTGATGTATTAGTTGCGTTGAATGTTCGTTTTTTACAATGCAGATGAAGTTATCACTGCTTTCATGTAAATAAACTATTGATGGAGCAATCGGCTGAATGACATTTGCAAATTTTGGATGATAACTTTGATTTTGAATGCAAATTTGTTTTGGCGGGAATCTAAGGCGCGGTGACGTAACCAATATGGAAACCTTCGATTTACATTGGAGTAATTCTGCGAAACAATATACGATATATTGCGAATGGGTCACAGCTTGATTTAAAGACTATGATTAAAGGGCTATGTATATGTTAGAAACATGCAAGCACTTTCTATTACATAATATATTGAAGTAGTTAAGACAAACGGTATTTATAGGTTATTCGATTTGTATTGGAATATATGCCCGAGTTCTTTTGCATAAAAACGAGAGTATATATAGCCTACCAATGCAAATATAATTACCTTTTTACTGCTAACGCATTTTAATTGAAACAAATGAATAATTAGAACAAACACATAGGTTTTAAAACTTTATTTTTATTAAAGCATGTGTTTGAAACACACATGTTCGTAACATCTTGGGAATATTCCCCAATGAAATCAACATACTATGATATTTGTTTGTATCAACTGATACTTCATGTGACGTAACATATGAAATGAACGTGAAATTGTACATTGCACCAATCATGAACGAGTGTGAAAAGATAGTTCCAAGAACAAGGATCTACAACTAAGCATACTTCGGTCGTGGTGTCTGTTTCTAGATTTTCTATTAATGTTAATAAATAACTCATGAAAATTATCACGACCGATAATCTTCCTAAGTTTGTAAATCAAATCTCCATAAAAGACGGGTAGTGATAAACCTTGTGGTAGAAGTGTTTTAAGACTGCTATTATATGTGTCAAGCAGATCAGTGATACGATAATACAACTTAGAAAAAGTCTTACGTGACTTATGGTAATGGTAACCCTTGTAACTTTACGTTTGCGTAAAGCACACAACATGGATGCTGTACACAAAAGAAGCGACGAGTAACCTTACTATTTATAACAAGAAATAAAACGTGATTTCTAAAACCCGATAACAGTCGTACTAGTTAGCTTAAATCAATTTTAAGTAACATCCCTATTACTCTGTCTTCAGCGCTCAAATTGGCAAGACCGTGTAAATAACAATACTTCACGTCAAAAGGAAATCTCTAACAATGAAGTCCACATCCCGAGAAATTATGAAGCAATACATGTACGTCAATGATTAAATCCAGTCAGAGTGATTATAAATCTTAGAAATACAAACACACATACACACATATAAACTCAAATTGTGTATCTGACCTGTTTTCTTTTATTATGCTTCCATCAACAGCACCATGTTCTCATTCTTAGACCCATGTCTAACGGCTGAGGAGTACATTCTTTAAGGACTATCGGTCAGCCATCTTTAAACCAAAAAATCCAAAATCGATGAGATATGGTCAAGTGAATTTTTCAACGATGTACGCATTTTAGGCACGAGCAATGTCAACCATATAGTACATGACAGTAATTCAACACTTTTGATGTGAACATAATATTAGAAAGAATAATTATATGGCAGAATTTGTGCGCTTTATATTCGAAAAGTTTGGTGCAGTTTTACTCAAAGTTTTTTTGTTTTTTTATGTGAAATAAACGGGTCCATAAAATAGTCCATTTATACAGCGAGTGCAGACGATACATCATTTCTGAATAAAATAAGCCATGTTATCACATCAACCAAAATTCGAAGTACACCATTGTTAAAAAAAGTAGCTATTATTTCAATGGCATGTACTTTCAAAATAATCTCAATGTTGTAGTATGGTGGCACTGACGGGTTTTACTTGTCAAACTATTATAAATGGCAACTATATTTTTGGATGTATTAAACACAACTGAGTGACTGTTGTGAATAGAAACATGGCAAAACAAAAGTAATTTGTTACTGTATTCGAATAAAAATAGCACAAACTAAATAATACCTATGAATACGATCAAATAACCTGTTTATCCGAATGTTTCACCATACCGCATGGTTTCAATTTACAATTCACGTGCATGCTTTTCATGTGTATCATGTGTGTGTGTTGAAGGCACATGGCGTATAAAGAAAATCTTCATTTTTAACAATGGTGTACTTCGAATTTTGGATGATGTGATAGCATGGCTTATGATGTCTCGTCTGCACTCGCTGGATAAATGGACTATTTTATGGACCAGTTTATTTCACATAAAAAACAAAACAACTTTGAATAAAACTGTACCAAACTTTTTGAATATAAAGCGCACACTTTCTGCCATTTAAGTATTCTTTCTAATGTTATGTTCACATCCATGGTGTTGAATTATTGTCATGTACTATCTGGTTGACATTGCTCGTGCCTAAAATGCGTACATCGTTGAAAAATTCACTTGACCATATCTCATCGATTTTGGATTATTTGTATCAAAGATGGCTGACCGATAGTCCTTAAATAAACTATTTCGTTCGATTATTTTATGTTCATAAGATACATCAATGCCAATCAATATTCAATCTTTGCTGACGTCACACCATTACAGTTTACGTTGACATTGACCAGCTAAACATTTTTGAATCAGGTGCCACAGTAACTAGCAAAATACATATTTTTTTCAACTTTAATTTAAACTGTGGATTTTGAAAAACGTTGTTACCTTTAGCACTACAGTTGTTGCCTTGAGCGGAAGAGGTGATTGTTACCTTTAGCGGAGGTTATTACCTTTTGTGGAATTGTTATTTTTAGCGGTTTTACATGCATAATGCATTTTCAGGAAGGATAAACCATGAGTACAATACTCCCCATTAGCAAAAGAAATATAAAAAGATCGGACAGGGAAAGTAACATTCAAGGAGGACAGTAAACCACAACAAAACACAGAAACAAACACGCAAACAGACAAACAAGAAGGCAAAAGCAATAATAAATGCAAACGACATCACAAACACAAAAAGGGTTGACAATAGGGCTACCGCCTTGGAACGGTCAGTGGCAAAGTAGGCCACTGGGGGTTTAAACCGGTTCTAGGGTGCACCAAACCTCGCACTTACCCAACTGTCATCCCATTAAAACAGGACAGTGTAAATAAAGAAATCCCCGCCATGATCTAATCTCTAACCAACAAGGCAGCATCAATAGGCAATATAAGTAAAACACAAATATGCTCGTGTAAATATAATACAAAAAAAACAATAGCCTAGAAAGCCACAATGAACGTACTCAATGACTTTGCAGAAGCCAGAGCAGTAAGAGAATAAACCATTAAGGGCACGACAAGAAAGATCATGGACAAACATCAAACGCCACCGTCCCAATGGGCAAGTCGACCTAAATATAGTCGACCCAAATATATTTATTTCGGAAACCGGATGATACTAAAGCTTTACTCTTGAACGCGTCGGATATCTTCGGGCTTTTCCATCAAATATCGACAACCATAGCGTATGGATACATAGAGGATTCACATTACATGATAGTAACCTATTCATTGCCTCAGTATTGATCTGGCGTCTTTCTATGGTAAATGTTTGTAATCTGAGTATCGTATCTGTGTGTCATTATTTGACGGAAAAGGCGCGTTCAAGAGTAAAGCCCGTTTTTCTGAAATCAATCCTTTTGTGTTAAATAGGTGGCCGACTGGACTAAGGCTTCTGCTATTGAGCGAAGGACTGCGGGTTCGAATCTGTTGGTAAGTGGTACAATGTTTTCCGCACACACGTACGCAAGAACGTACGACACCCCCACAAACAAGCGCACACCACACGTTATCACGATTAACTCTTTAGTGTAAAATTTAATAAAGATACACAATGGTCATACGTTTAGGCCGGAGAGAGGTGTGGGGTTGGAAGAGGTAGTAAGTGCTATTAGTCGCAAACTATATATACAATATTTACTGACAACAATATTTGGTTGATTCTGTGTTTTTTGTTTCTAGTGTAGCTCTCCCGCCAGCAACATATGTACAATGAGTATAAGCCTACTGTCGATGAGATAACTATATATATATAACTTGCATATTGTGAGACTCCTAACTCTTTATATGCGATATTTACTGCTTAAACTGAAACAGTGAATTGATTGATATAAAATGAAATTCATATACTGTTGGTCGGCCGTGTTCGTTGAAGTGTTGTTAATCAGAGATGTCGAGATTGCGCAAATCCGCTATACATTTTTTGTTTTAGTTTATTCCTCAAAAATAAACAGCTCACAGTCGAGAACTATGATTGAAGAATGTAGTGGTCCACTTTTTGTTATGCAAAACCCCTTAATTTTATGTAATAATTCGTCTTAAAGACTGCATAGATATCGACCAACATGGCCGATTCTAGCCAACGCCGATTAAATGCATCCTTTTGTACTTCGCTATACATTTGTTTGTTTTAGTTCAATCCTAGAAAATAGACAGCTCGCTGTCGAAAGATATGATTAAAGAATGTAGTGGTACACTTTTTATTATGCAAAAAACTTAATTTTGTCTAATAATATTGTCTTAACGACTGAATAGATATCGCCCAAAACGGCCATACATGCCGATTGTAGCCAACGACGACGAAACGCATCTTGTTTGACTTCGCTATACATTTTTTTGTTTTAGTAAATTCCTAGTAAATAGACAGCTCGCTGTCGGAAAATATGATTAAAGAATGTAGTGGTACACTTTTTATTATGCAAAAACCTTAATTTTGTCTAATAATTTGTCTTAACGACTGAATAGATATCCCCCAAATCGGCCATACATGCCGATTCTATCCAACGATGACGAAATGCATCTGGTTTGACTTCGCTATACATTTATTTGTTTTAGTTAATTCCTAGAAAATAGACAGCTCGCTGTCAAGAAATAGGAATGAAGGATGTAGTGGTACACTTTTTGTTATGTAAAACTCTTAATTTTGTCTAATAATTTGTCTTAAAGACGACATAGAGTGTCGACCGAAACGATTTTTGCCAACGACGATGCTGTTTGAATCCGCTTTAGATTTTTTAATTTTAGTTAATTCCTCCAATAAAAACAACTCGCTGTCAAGAAATATGATTTAAGAATGTAGTGGTACACTTTTTGTTAATGTAAACGCTTTAATTATGTTTTAAAGACTCTTAGTCAACCAATCTGTGTTGGTGCTCGTTTGGTTAATTAAATGTCCTTTCCAGCAGTTGAACTTTTAATGAGCATTTTCCAATGCATTTCACCATAAGCGTCCTGGAGATAGTATTTTTTACTATAAGCTGGGGTGATAATTGTCATATAAAGCCCTACTATAAGGTTTCATAACTCATATGACCTACATACATATATAACCATGCAAAAAACAATTAACTGAAGAGGCGCTAACGTAGGGTTTATGGCAGGTTGTTTATTGCGATCAAAAGATATAAAGGGTTTCTCCAATCATAATAATACGTTACCCCGTGGCTAATTGGCCGTCCTAAGCAGGATGTTTGTTAAGATCAAAGAGACCATAAATCACAAACACTGGCCACCCGTTGTGTGTTGACATCAAATATATACCATGATTTTGTAATATTTTTAATTTTAAATTTTATTTATTATATGCATTTGTGAAACTAAACACATTAGACATGTTAAAAATAGATTATGTTCATTCGGAATTGACAAAAACAAACACGCATAAGTGTGTTAAATGTTTCATTTTTATTTAAAAAATATTATCGGTACCCATTGATTTGTTATGCCGTTTTAATACGACAATATTAGGAAAATATAACCAATGCTAAACTGATGTATTTACACTGCTAAAACCCATTTACGTGTTTAATTACACATTTTTCATGTGATATTATTTTTTTTTATACAAAATTATCTTATTCAATGTTGCGAGTTACTGTGTCATATGTTACAAGATATTTAAAAGTTCCACTTACACGGATGTTAGTATTTTAAAAATGTGTAATTATATATATATATATATATATATAAAGAGTGTGAATTGAGAACATATTTTATTGAAAACGTAAAAAAAAGAAGATAAACCACAGACCAGTTGCACTAACTAATAAGTAGGTCTGTGGTTAAACCAGAGTTTCGTAATTATATTTCTATAAATGAATACACATTTAGAAAAAAAAATAAAGGTGAAAAGTCAAACAAACCCCCTACTAAATACTGAAATTGTGTGCATGTATTCTATGTATTTTATATATATATATATATACGCTCTATTATTAATGACATCTGTCAAATATATTTCGAAATAAATACACAAAGAAATCGCTCGTAACTCTAGTAGGCGGCTTAACTTAATGGTAACGCCCCTTTTTACAAACACTCACATCAACCGCTAACCAGCATTTGCTAATAAATAAACCTGATTTTAATAAACCTTGAAAGAATATGTGTAGGTATAGAAGCCAAACGTCAAAATTGCAAGGTGTAAAAAACTCATCTTTATTACAACTAGATTAACGCTAATATGATTACCGGTAAAATAAACCCATTCCGCTATATTCATAACAATGGAATAAGAGGGTTAACCGGGCACCTGTCGCAGTTATAAGGGTTTTTAAAGAGCGCCCAGCGATCACGATGAAATTTCTGATCATGTACAGAGATCTTATCTTTCTCGTTTTAGCCATAAGAGATCGTGCGAGATTCGATTATGTGCCCATTCACTGATTACTAGTTTACTGTTTCAAGTAACCCTACGCTTTGCTATTCGTTATTATAAATAGTTTAAATGACCTGTAATGTAATGTAATATGTTACAGTATAGTCAATGTCGGTGTTATCAGATTGCGCTTTTGTTCCGCTATTACCTGTTTTGCAATCCGTGTTGTGCGCGTTTGATCCACAACTTTATTCGTAAATACAATATTCGTTCTATTGTTTGAGGCGCTTGTTTGAGCCAAAGGGTTTTCAGCAATAATATGCGTAATTTAAAAAATACGTATATAAATTATATATCATTGGAATTGGCATTTTTAGTGGTAAATAAAAATACCCAATGTTTGAAAATCGGTTGAGAAATATACATTTTACAGCCAAAATGCATTTTTGATGGGGATTTTCCAATGTAAACTTCTTGTTGCTGGGACAGCATAAAATTAAGAAATCTCAAATAACTTAAGTTAGCCTCAATAGTTTGCTATAAAACTTTCAGGATGTCTTAGTTAACGTTTGTCCACCATATTAAAACAACAGTTCTATGACGTTCTATGACAGTATAAATACGGCCTTTTGGGTTGATAGCAGTTTAATATTTGGTTCAGTATTTACTTCAGTAGTTTCGTATAAATAGTATGACAATTTAGATTAAAGGAACACCTGACAGTATCATTTGGATTTTATTCTTAAATCGGATTTTAAAAAGATACGGGCTCTCACTTTTGTGTATTCTGTCAGAGACTATCTTTCACTGTACTATTTGAATACATTTGTAGATTATATCCGATAAAAATTGTTACTGCTGGTTTTGAACTTCCTTTCTTGTTACACATTTAACCAGTAACATGACTGATATTGTGTTTAAAGAACGTGATGACGACGAATAGAGGAATCATGAGCACAACTGAAGTGCTGTATAGCGTTTAAACACTATATGGCCTAATAGATAATAATATCTACATAGGCCTATACATGTACACGGTATATACATTTTTATTTGCCGGTAACATAAGTCGACGTTTAACTATATTGTGCAAATTTGTTTAATGTTTAAATTGTTAATTATTAATACATTTACGTTTGATTACCATATGGATATATGTAGCAGTTACAACATATGGATATATGTAGCAGTTACAACATATGGATATATGTTGCAGTTACAACATGGATATATATAGCAGTTACTACATATGGATAAATGTAGCAGTTACAACATATGGATATATGTAGCAGTTACAACATATGTAGCAGTTACAACATATGGATATATGTAGCAGTTACAACATATGCATATATGTAGCAGTTACAACAATACTGCAAAGTGGATCCCTTGGCAGCAACAAACACAAGCAAGAGATAAAAGTAGCAGGCTCAGTTTTATTGAGTGTGTTCATGAAAGGTAATGTTAAGTGCAACACCTCTCATATTATTACTATATTTACTTAAATATCACAGGTAATAATTTCAAATTGCATCAAATACAGCGGTTGTTTATGCAGGCATTGTGTGATGTCTTAGAAACCTCACTAGAAATGTGGATGGAGTCATGCCGCAGTGATTTTGTTACCTACTCATAATATTTGAAATCATGGAAATATCAATATTAAAGGCCACCCAAGTTGAAGAAAGATTCAGGTACTGTAAAAAGAAATGTGAATCACATGAACGGGACTCAACGTTTTTCCAAAGGAATCATAAATCCTGAAGGAAAACAGTCCCAGGACTCATAATAACACAACTGTAAAACAAATCACTGATGCCGCACACTTATCTATATATTCTATAGGGCGCATCATATATTTCTATACAATCATAATGCAAGCCTGTTGGCAAACCAATAGATTATAAATGTTGTTCAAATGAAGTATATGCGAATGTAAAGAACCCGAGTTTGAAACCATTCTTCAGGGCAAATAACTTAAACTAACATTAATAA
This sequence comes from Cyrtodaria siliqua, assembly GCA_037043455.1. Lineage (NCBI taxonomy): Eukaryota > Metazoa > Mollusca > Bivalvia > Adapedonta > Hiatellidae > Cyrtodaria > Cyrtodaria siliqua. The sequence goes on along the minus strand of JAWPHD010005343.1, from coordinate 19,780 downwards.
CTTTTCAGATTTTAGGGGATTTATACTTGTGTTGTTTAGCTAGTGACAGAAATATCGGGATTTTATTTTTAAATTTAGTTTCTTCAACAAAATGTACAGAAACTATGAAGGCCTGCATACGGTTCTAGGCTCATTCTAAAAATCATACACAGATAAAATAACTAACAGATAGGAACTTCTCTAATAACAAATAGATTCATGAAATTTTAAACTTCCGATCAACCAGCGTGATCGCTAAATATCACGTGGTTACCCTTCCAAGTTGACCAAGTGAACTTTTCGAAGTTCTTATTATTTGCTCAAAATGTTAGGTGTCGAAATTACCATATTGGAACGAGAAATAAATTTCAGTTTCCCTTCGCTTTATTACCTGTTCAAAGTTTCCAATCTCTTCGTTATTAGGTCTGAAAAATATAGAAGCCAAAGGCGGATCGAGGTTTCGTGATTAGGTGGCATATAACTATTGAAATAATGATTGACGATCAAAAACATTGATCTTAGCCTGATGAGTTTGTATACGATGTCACGAAACCTTTTTTTTGTGCGGGATTGGGGTCTTGTATATCTGGTTTGGTTTGGAATGCATGTATATTATGTTAACAGGTTTTCAGATGTTATGGGTCGTTCGATCTCCAACCTTGTATCCTCATCTGGAAATGAGCATTATGTTTTACATGAAAGTAATTCTAAAATATAAAGTAGTTGTATTTCATTTATATACATATAATTTAGACCCTTGGGCGAGTCTAGGGTTTCATATAGTAATATATACCTTATAGTTGTAAGGGCACACTATGAGATCGGAAATCATGATTTCAAAATAGGAGGATGAAGTGGGATACAAGTAATAACACGATGGGGGTCAGCGTGTTTTTAAGCACGTAGTAGCCTTCCCCAAACCACACCCACCCCACAAAACGAACAAACACACACGCACACACACACACACTACCAACAAAAAAGTACAAAAAAAGAAGAAAAATGTACGGTACGGGTTTGCGGCGGATGTATGGAGATGGTGAGGTGTTCTTAATATTTTCTTTCATAATATTTGCAGACCATATCGAACATTAAAGGCTTACGTCAACATGACTTGATGTAAAGAAAGAAAAGAAGAAGAAAAATGCCGGTCTGCTGAGGGAGAGAGGGAGGTAGTTCAAATAGGACAGTGGGATTTAAATCATCAGTGGATGGCATAGGAAGAGCTAGTTTTTTGTTGTTGTTTTAAAGTCGAAACATGCTTAGGCCATTTGTTTCAATAAAGTTGTGTTTCTTAATACTTTTTGAGGGTCTCATTATTTGTTGTTGAAATGAGCCCTTTTTTTTCTTTTTTTAAATTTGTTTTTATTTGTTTTTGTATTATTAATATTTTTTGTGGCGTGTCGGTGGGGGTGTTTGATGTGATGGGGTATGGGGAGTAAGTCGGACTACGCACATCACACACGATTTAGGTATCGTGACTCAAGTTTAAATTGAGTTTCGTCAATAGAATGTGCTGCAAACACTATGTCTTGCGGATTATAGACCCATTCTGCATATAAATGAAGGGTATCCTGGATTTCCATTCATTCATGTTTGCACCATATGCTTTTTTTTGGGAGCGGGGCGAGGTGGGGGCGGGGGGGGGGGGGTCTCGTGCACCGTAATCCCAAACTTCTTATATCGTACCTTCCTTAAAAATCCCCTCCAACCCCGACCCTGGATCCGCACTTCAATTTGTTTCCTTAGGTATTACCTCATCTGTAATAATAATGTTGAGAATACTCCTATAACGTGTTTGTGACAAGTTAAAATCGAATTGTGAGCTAACTGTGTTGATTATATAGCCTTTCTAGCCGCTTTAAAGATTGTATTCGGACACAAGATAAGTTGTTGAAATAGCATGTTAACAGAATATATAACATTACGTTGATACAATAACATGCTAGTCTTTCAAGTTGACTGAATTGATAACATCGACGTAAAAATCGGTGTATTTTTGCATGTTTGATGCTCGATTTGAAAGCATTCAATACATATTTTGATGTTTTCTTTGACTTTGACTTATGACATTATTTTCATTGGTATAAATAATTTCAAATCGAGGATGTAGTGGCAATAATGGTTGCGTATATAAGAATTTCGATTTTTCTTCATTTTTTTCGGCCAATTCAAGCCAACAAAATGGCGAATTTTCAGGGTTTTTTCAAAGAGGTACTCGGTAGGGAACTATTTTCAACGTTGCCATACAGTTGTCAAGTGAGTGGAGACGCCCAAGGAAATATACACTTGCGTACCCACTGATAATATTCAAAGAGGTCTAAAGGAATTTTGCAATAACACTTTAATAGTTCATTGGATGATTTTTTCTAGGCTTAACATTCATATATTATTCGGAAAAAACAAACGTTTGAAAAAACCGCTTTTACTATAGTTATTAACAACAACAACCACAATATCAAGTGCAACAACAACAATAATAACAAATACAATAACAATAATAACAACAACTAACACTAATAACAATAATAACAACAAAAACACAACCACCACCACGATAACTAACAGCAACAACAACAACAAAAGCAACAACAACAACAACAATACGGATAATACTAATCAGCATAACAGTAGATGGCCCCTTGTGAGCCTCGCTAAAACATGGTATTGTATTACATCCCGTTTTTTATATTTGCATATTATCCGTTTACCTTGAATGCCATTCGGAACAAGAAAATAATGGCGGATAGTGCAATCATGGATTAATTGGAAATGGCATCAATATATATTAACGAACAAGTGAGTACGAGTTTGTTATAAATGTATATAACACAGTTTAACTCTTTAACACAGTATGTAATCTGTATAAGAATACGCATTCAGGTAATCCACCTCGTTAAGAGTAAAGTATTTGTATATTGATTTGATCATGTGATTATCGGTGTTTTTCAAAGATATAATGCTATTCTTATACCATAGTTAGTTAAATGGTTTCATATTTTAAAGAGACTGACGGCAATCTAGGTTTCTTTAAAACTCGCGGCGTCCCGTTTATTTTCCTACATACCCTTTGTTAAATCATTAATATTAATTATAAGAATAATATGAAGCAAATTGTTTGTGTATATTACTGTGTATATTACTAACAGTTGATGATATTATACCAATAATATATATATTATAACTTATGGTAAACAAATGAAAAGTTAAACGTTTATTTAAGTATATGCAAGCAGGGTTAAAGTCAGAATTATACTGAATAAAGATAAATAAATAGAAATGCTAATTTTATATTTTGATAAAAACGTCAAGATTACCTTGTGTCCCTCTAATATACGGATACTGCTTGTTTTGTCACTGCACATAGTTCGATCACTTAAATAATATTGCTGACACTAATTATAGCAATATGTAATAGAGAATCATTGTATTGGATATTACTTTTGTTTGTTTAGTTATTTTTGTAACTAGTTCGTATATTGATTATATATAAGACGGCTTTAAAGAAGATACGTGTTATACTAATGTGTTTACCCTTTATATTCACGACTGTCATTTATTATTTGATTCTATAGGTTATTGAATTTGTATGGCTAAATATTACTTGGAACGAGTTGTTTTGGCAAAGGACGACGAGCTTGCGAGTTTATTGTATACTTTCATATTGTTTTCGATCAATGCTAATTGTATGACTATTACTTTTCATTATATTTGTGTTATTTTTATAACTTTCGATGGAATTCCTATAATGCCATTCAGTTTCATTTTGTGTGGATGATTATTTTGCGCGAAAACGACGTCGACGTCGGATGACGTCATTAAAAACGTCAAGCGATTTTCTAACGTTTGTTTACCATTCGATAACGTTAACAATAGTGGGTGAGTGACCATTTCAATTATCAATTTCTGCCACAAAAGGTTGAACAAAAACACGTCGTTTTTTTTGTTGACACTATAGGCAGGATTCCGTTCTTTTATTTGAAAGTAGTTCCTTATTTCTATTTCGCGGCTCTTAGCAAGCGCGAGAAAAAGTTCCGGTGCAATATCAATGTGTGCAATATCGTAGAATATTGCACACTTAGCTCAATGCAAACTAAACGGGACAATATGAAAGTATACAATAAATTCGGTTGTTCGTTTGTTCGTTCTCTCACCGCTGCGAGTTCAAATCCCACTGGGAGCTCGATTTGTCAGGTGAGAACGTGTCGTGTCTAACGGATGGCGAGAGGTATACAATACTGGTTCTACCCAGGAAAAATGAGATGGTCTACCTCTACCAAAAAATTCATTCATGCTCGTTCATTACTCGTTCGTTCGCTAGTTCTTTAATGCATTCCTGCGTGCGCGCGTGCGTTTGTTCTTGCGTTCCTTAAATCATTCATTCATGTGTGCATTCATTTATGCATGCATCCATCTATCCGACCGTCCGTCCTTTAGTTCGTTCGTTCGTTCGTTTGTTCGTTCGAGACATGAAACCGTTCGTCCATCCTTCCGTCCGTCATTCCGTCCTTTCGTTGATTCATTCATTCATATAGAACGTTTGAATGTAATGTTATTGTTTAACAACATATTTTTATGCAATTTTAAAAAAAAAACATACTGAAAAAATAGATCGAAAGCGGACATGGCTGTACAATACTTGCGTAGCCTTATACTGGGATATTTATGAATCGATATGTGTTATCTGATAGGCGCAATTTAAGTGTTCACAAATTCCTGTGCGGTGATCGGTGTTATTTTGTTATGTTAATTGCAATGAAATAATGGCGATTCATGACAGAACGTGCAATTTAAGTGTTCACAAGTTCCTGTGCGGTGATCGGTGTTATTTTGTTATGTTAAGTGCAATGAAATAATGGCGATTCATGACAGAACACGTGTACAGTTACGAAATGTCGTATATAATCAGTCGACACATTTCAGTATTTGTGATAATACTAAGAACGTCTTAAACGTTCATGAGAACAGTCTTTTCATATTTCATCTGTGTATTCGCTTGTTTCTTTTGATAATTGTATATATATTTGACATATTTTAAAAGTTGCATTAAACTTATGTAAATGCATTCACCGTCATTGATTCTTTCCTGAGTTAGCCCCAACCACTAAGGTCATCTTGCGATAGGAATAAGTTACCTCTTCATATAAGAAACATAAATGGTCTTTGGGATGACAAGGTAGCTGTCAAAAACAAACTAATGCCTACATAGAGTGCATTTGTACAGTAGTGAAAGTCAGTTGTCGATTTCCATTTAATGCTAGTCATTTAAACTATCTATGTTATAATTAATTTACTATTCATCTAAATGATAGTCGATTGTCCATTTACATTTAATGCTAGTAATTTTTAATTATCTATGTGATATTATTAAAGTGCAATATAAAAAATATTTTAAGAATTAAATAGTTAATACGTGCAAAAAAAAAAAGTGTTACATGCTGGATAGTTTATGTGATACTTATGCCTCTCTGTTGTCACGCCATCATTATCAAGGACCACAGTGGAAATAAGGAAAAATCATTTTTCCCTTTTCTGTGTTATCCTTGGCTTTGATGTGCAAAGCATGGTTAATATATCATGCATGTATTTTATCTTTAGTTTATGCATTGTGTTGTTTTTTAACCTTGTATGTACATCTGCATTTTCATGGCTAACTTCGGTATTTAAGCGATCAAGTTTAACGCAGGACATTTACTTTATGAACATCGAGCAGTACATATCTCAAGTGAGATCTCGCGAGAAGTGACTAACATACTTCATTCTAGTCGCGGTTCTCAGAGATGGCGGATCGTTTTTTATTCCTCGGGTTTGAGTTTTACCCGGGTTTCATTGTAAGTATTTGGAGGCAGTATGATTTAGATTTCTGTCTGTTGATTTGTGGCATGTTTTCAATCAGTAGGTACGGCCGAAGGTTGATATTTTGTTTAGTTTCATTTTTATAATTTCGTTTGGCACGTACTTTCTGTGTTGTACGTGGCATGCCGCTAGTTGTGGACTAGGTCATGTGTTTTTTTGCCAGTAGGTTCGGCTGAGGGCATTTTATATTTTGGTTTAGCTTGTTTTCAACCAGTAGGTGCGGCCGAAGGTTGATATTTGTTTATATAGATACAGATTTTCGGTCGGCACGTGCTTATTGTTTAGTATGTGGAATGTCGCTAGCTGTGGGCTAGGTCATATATTTACTGTGTCTTCTACACTAGTTTTGGTAGTGGTGTTCCACTAGTTTATCTGCCATTAGGTCCAGCCGAAGGCTGAAATTGTTTGAGGTTTGGTCATGGGTGACCTATATGGGAGGTTCGGTCGAAGGTGACCTGTGTTGGAGTTTAAGGTCAGAGGTGACCTATTTTGGTAGTAAGGTCAGAGGTAACCTGTACTGGGGGTAAGGTCAGGGGTGACCTGTGTTGGAGGAGAGGTGACCTTTGTTGAAGGTAAGGTCAGAGGTGATCTATGTTGGAGGTATGGTCAGAAGCGACCTATTCTGGAGGTACGGTCAGAGGTAAGGTCAAAGGTGACCTATTTTGGAAGTCAGATCAGAGGTGATCTATACTGGAGGCAATTTGTTTTTGTTGATATTTTTAGGGAAGACTACAGTTGAATAGCGATAAGCGATAAGGATCGTATATATAGAAGCTCGATGGAAGCTCACGCAGTGAGCTGCATTTACATTGAATTGCATAGGCGGCGCATTCGGGGTCATGAAGGTTATTTTAGTAGGCATGGCTTACATTGGACTTTATATTTTTACCCACGACACACATTCTATCGACGTTCGAACATTTCTCAGGCTTACTGAGAAAATGTGTACATTTATTATCATTGCGTTCCTCGTGCAAATTGGCAAACACGATTTATCCATGAACGATATCGAGTGATTAGCTGCGAGGCCCAAACAGATTAGTGGGGTTCGGTATATGGTAATGGTTAGTTCTTTTGCGAAAGTGTCATTAATAGTTTGTTTGCTGGGGTTGACATATAGATTCGTTTTGCATCTTAAGCTAAGTGCAATTCGGGGTCGCCAAAGTGTTTGAACACACATCTTGAGGGATGTGATGTTGATGATAATGATTATAATTATAATATAGTGATACTAATATAATGATGATAATAATAATAGTAATAATTACGATGATGATGATGACGATTATGATGATGATTTTGATGATGATGATGATGATGATGATGATGATGATGGCGATGATGGCGATGATGGCGATGATGATGATGATGATGATGACGATGTAAAATAAATAATAGGTATACGCACGAATATAACTTAATTTATATTTGTTAAATATAAAGGACGGTCTGTAAAGCAGATAGTTAGAAGTATATGTTATGTATGACGTGGTAGCTTATTATACAATAGTTCAGTTGAGGCATACATGTGGTTGAAATGCATTTTGCGGGAAATGACCATGCAGTGAAGTGGTCGTTTTAAAAAGTCATTCGAGGTTTGGTTTGCAAGCAAGACACATCGCTGTACAATAACACCGACTTGGAAAAGTACAACGATGCACGTTATATAGTTTGAGTCGGATCGGCGTGATGCGACACGTCGCGAAATAAAATATAAATTTTGTTATTTACCTGTTTTCATATGAATTGTACATACTTTAGTTGTTACAAACTGTAACAATAAGCGTGTTTATTCGTGCCTTCGAAATAAATTCGTTCAGTATTTTACGCTTTAATAAAGCGGAGATTAATATGTGTGCTATGAATTATTTAAAAAAAAGTGATATTTAAAATACCTCTCGTTTTAGTCTGCACGTGGTTGGCAGGTATGTTTGCAAATGTTATAATAGTATATAAGGCAAGTGTGGGCGTTGTCTTGCAACACTTGTGCACAGTTTTGTCTTTAGTTTGATAATGTGTTAGAGAATAGTGTTATTAACGACACACGTATGGATGTCCATCATTAACTATCTTAAGTGGTGGTATAATACTGAAGAAGTCACAATTTTAGTAAATAGTTCAAAACGCCATTCGATCTGTGGGTGACTGATTGTCCGATAGCATTGACGTTTCAATGGCGGTTTAGAACCTTATATTCGTGTAGAGAGTAAGCTATATTATGTTGTAGAGTACAGGTGATGTCTCTTTTAATATAAGTTTAATTTTTCGGAAACAAGTTTGTAGTAATCTAACAAGGCAAGTTTGTATACATTTAGTTTTGATCATTAAATGATAAGTATTGTTTTGTTTATAAAACCTTGTATGAACATAGCCTGTTCGGCATATATTCGAAGCTGTTGGGCACATTTGAATATGTTAGACATATATTAGAGCCTTTTGGGGCATATATTCGAAGCTGTTGGGCACATTCGAATGCATTATACATATACTGGAGCCTGTTGGGGGCATATATTCGAAGCTGTTGATCATATTCGAATACGTTAGACACATACTAGAGTCTGTTTGTCAGAAGAATGTGACATTGACGAAACATTTGTTTAAGTTTTGCAGTATGTACTGCATGTGTATATATAAAAAGAAATTTAGATAATTTTCGGGAATATGTCATTAACAAAGAAGTATTTGAACATGGTGGAATAATTCGGATAATGAAATGAAGCATGCTCGAATTATTAATTATGAAGAACCTGTTTTGCGCTATAGCATACTTAAGAAACAGTTTGTAAGATATTAAGTTTCTGATTATAAACTAAGGTAAATTCATTTCAAATTGTCGTGGTCCGCACGTCTCCATGTCACTTTAAATCGCATAGCGCAAGAAATTCGATTTTTATATAATCTGTCCTTTAACTGGGAACCCAAAGTAGATCATTGCGTCGGTCGGAGGGCAATTTGTCCAGTAGGATTCTATCAGCATATAGGTTTCTTTTGGTCTTCACGGCAATTTTCATATACCAGAGAGTTCACATAGTAATATTTTGTGCTCGAAGAAGGTTGAGCTACACGTCAGTACTGCGGAGTTTGTAGTTTGTGGATATAGATAAAGGTACGTGCGAACTTGATTGACAAAGTGACAGGTCAGAAATTGTTCAGCTCAAAGTTTGATGCTGATAGCTGAACCATGTTCGGTTGATACAAATAGTTCAAAGCGGTTGACATACGTTCGAACCTAATGGTTATATAGTTGTAGGTCTGAACTAATAACGTTTCTAGCCAAATAGTTTATATAAAAATATATCAATGGATGTTGATATGAGCTCATGTTTTGAGCTCATTATAAACTATTGTGTTTGAATCATTGTTTTGGACGATTGTAAGTTTGATATAATCATGAGGCAGGCAGAGCGAGGAAAACTGATATATATATGTATATATAATGTTCAAAATGGTATGTGTTAAACACCACTGTCTTAAAACATTGTGTTCGTTTTTCAAACTAGTTTAAGGCTAGACTGGATAATCAGCACAAGAGCTTGTAACCTTATGAAAGGACCCGTTTTTAAAATACGGTTCATATGAACTAATGAGTACTTTCATTAAGTACACAGGTTAGTTTAGAAACACTACTCCTGACAATTTTAGGGGCATATTTTTTGAAGCCGCGGGACATATTCGAATACTTAAGACATACACTTGAGCCTGTTAGGGCATATATTCGAATCTGTTGGGCATGTTCGAAAACGTTAGACACATACTAGAGCCTGTTGGGGCATACATTAGAAGATGCTGGTCACATTCGAATACCTTTGACATATATTAGAGCCTATTGGGAATATATTAGAAGCAGTTGGGAACATTCGAATGCGTTGGACATATATTAGAACATTTTGGGGCATATATTCGAGCCTGTTGGGAAATGTATTCAACCCTGCTGGGCATATTCAATCGGCTAGGCTTATACATGAGCCTGTTGTGGTATATATTCAAAGGTGTTAGGCATATATTTGAGCCTGTTAGGTATTCTATTCGAAGCTAGTGGATACAGTCGTGGATGTAAGGCAGATACTAGAGCTTGTTGTGATATACATTCGAAGCTGTTGGTAATATTGAAATCAATTAGGCATATACTAGAGCCTTCCGGGGCATATATTCGAAGCTGTCGGGCATAATGGATCCGTTCGCCGTATGCTAGTCTGTTTGGGCGGATGACAGCGTATAGGTCTTTATGTTACTTAAGTCGAAGTGGTCTTTGTTGTATCGTAATTTAGCTTTTCCAAGCGGGTCAACCCTTCTGTATAAAGAGGTTTTATTATCGACTGCCTATGTTTATAATTGATCAGACATCGTTTTTTAATCCACTGGGTAGTTACCTGCTTGAATTGGCTGTGAAGTTAAGGTTTGAAAACGCTTGGTAGTTACAATTTCGACGCCACTGTGTAGCTGCATGTTGAAGCCGCTTGGTCATTAGATGCTTTAAGCCGCTGGGTAGTTACACGTTTGAAACCGCTGGGTATGCATGTATAAAGCCGCTGGGCCGTCATATGTTTAATGCCGTTTCGCAATTGCGTGTTTCAAATTAGTGGGTAGGTATATGTTTAAAGAAGTAGTGCGGTTACATGGTTGAATCCGCTTGGTAATTGTATGTTTAAAGCCGCTGGGCAGTTACGTGTCTGATGCTGTTTGCCAGTTGTTTGTTTGAAATCGCTAAGTAGTTGTATTTTCAAAGCTGCTCAGCAGTTAGATGTTTGATGCCGGAATTTGAATTTGAATTGTTACTAGAATTCATAAGACTTTAACACATATACTGTTGTTCACCAAATCTGGTAGAATCTACTATACCATAGACATGTCCTACTAGACCTGATACCATGGGATGAAAATGTTATTTTGAATTCCAAATCGAAGTAAGACTTTAATATACATATATGTATATATATATATATATATACATATATATATATATATATAGGGAGAAATATTTGCGAACTACCAAGGACAGATAACCTTCGGACGAACTACGGCAGGGCGCCTAGCTATGACGAGATACACAGAAATCAAGCGTATGCATTCACTCCTTAATAAAGGTAGCTGCAACACACGTTGATGAACTGTATCTCTACATCATAACACACTCGTCTGGAGGCACAATTAACATATAGACGCATACATACATACAATTATAGCTCATATGAGTGGGCCACATTTAAGCATTCAACCACACACAGCTATATTAAGACAGTGACAATGAAAGGTGCCGGATCTTGGAAATACCGTGAATTCAGTAAATATAATAAAGGGAGAGAATTTGAACTCACTACGGCAACTTTCGAAATTGGGATGATAATACTGATGATGATAATACTGATACTAATGATACTGATGATACTGATATTTATACTGATAATACTTGATACTGATGGTGATGATACTGATACTGATGATACTGATACTGTTGATACTGATACTGATACTGATACTGATACTGATGATACTTGATACTGATGGTAATGGTACTGATACTGATGATACTGATACTGATACTGATACTTATGATATTGATACTGATGATACTGATACTTATACTGATAATACTTCATACTGATGGTGATGATACTGATACTGATGATACTGATACTGTTGATACTGATACTGATACCTATACTGATGATACTTGATACTGATGGTGATGGTACTGATACTGTTGATACTGATACTGATACTAATGATACTGATACTGATGATACTGATACTTATACTGATGATACTGATACTGATGGTGATGATACTGATATTGTACTGATGATGATGATACTGATGATGATGATGACAACGATACTGATGACGATGATGACGTTGATAACGATAATGACGATGACGACATCTGCTCTCACCTTGGTTACAGCTTATGGACTCACACCACTATTATCTCCCTTGAATACTCGTGCCCTACAGATGAAGGAGGTAGATAAAAAAAACAAGTTCGATTTTCTACATTTTACAGGATACATTGATTTATCTTTACCAGGTTCTAAATCTACAGCATTTTAGGAAGAGATCACAGAAAAGTGTATGTTGATATAAGATTTCTAGCTAATTCTGCCTCATTTTACACATCATTGGTCTTATCTACACGGGGTTGTATTTTTGTCTAAATTTTGATAGGTGTCACGCAAACATGAAATTAAAAAAAGTTCAATCTGGTAAATATTTGTTAAAAGTTAATAACATGCAGATATTGGACCAGTGAAAAATTTAAGCATAAATACATGTTGCAGAATCTTTTTTATCTCTATGCCACGAACAAAAACTTTACAATGGGACCCTATGGAAAATTAATTTTGGTGTGAGACGTTAAGAAAGAGCTGCAGAATGGGTATCTTTTATTCGTTATTCTTAAGGCATTGCGCTTTAGAGCTGCAGAATGGCATTTTCATCCGTCATCTCTAAGGTATTGCGCTTTAGAACTGCAGAACGGGTATCTTTCATCATTCATCTCTATTGCCTTGCAATTTAGAGCTTCAGAATGAGAATTTCCATCATTCATCTCTAAGCCCCTGCGCTTTAGAGCTGCAGAACTGGTATCTTACATCCTTCACCTCTAAGCATTGTTTGTGTATCTGTGAACGTTTCAGACATGTTAGGACACAGTTACCACGGTTATTCAGAAATCCCGTCTGTGTATGTATAGTTACTTCAAGTTATCTTCATATTGCAGGAATTAGCTGAAATTTTACTTGATACCATGTTTAACTAACAATTAACTATATTTTCAAAACCAATACAGGTATAAGCATAATTTTAGCTTTATTTTACAGCTATTGGCTTGTAAAACTAACACACATATCAATGAAGACAGACTACTTTGAAAAAATGTCAAAATTAAAGCGAGAGACTGATACTTTTCCTGGAAAATCAAAATTTTGACGGGTAACTCTTAGTTTGAGTTTATTATTTTCAGCATTTTTCTCAATAATCATTTCTTAAAGATCATTTTTATGCTATATTCAGATGTAGAAATGCCTTTTCATGTATATTTGAAAGTTTCAGACATAGCTGAGCACAAATGACCAGGAAAATGCAAAATCCTTATCTCTACTGTAGATTTTCAAAATATTAAAGGTACTCGGCCTGAATTTCGACCAATACCCTGGGTCACTAAAGAAGGATACAAATATCTGAAAGGGAAAGCAGCATTCAAGGACGACAGTCAACCACAAAACACAAAAACAAACACGCAAACAAACAAACGAAAAGGCAAAATTAATAAAAAATACAAACGACATCACAAACACAAAAGGGTTGACAATAGGGCTACCGCCTTGGAACGGTCAGTGGCAAAGTAGGCCACTGGGGGGTGGGGGGGTTTAAACCGGTTCTAGGGTGCACCAAACCTCACACTTACCCTACTGTCATCCCATTAGGACAGTGTAAATAAAGAAATCCCCGCCATGATCTAATCTCTAACCAACAAGGCAGCATCAATAGGCAATATAAGTAAAACACAAATATGCTCGTGTAAATATAATACAAAACAACAATAGCCTAGAAAGCCGCAATGAAGGTACTCAATGACTTGGCAGAAGCCAGAGCAGTAAGAGAATAAACCATTAAGGGCACGACAAGAAAGATCATGGACAAACATCAAACGCCACCGTCAAAATGGGCATTAGTTAGGCGTCATCATAGGGTCCACAGCCTGTCCGGTCATCGTACAATTAAAGAGGAAAGCATAGTGGCGAACTGTAAAAGGGTCCACCACCAAGCATGCAGTACGTTGCAAAATGGTAGGGTCATAACCTCTTTTGATAAACTTTTTAAAAAGTTTAACAAAAATAGTATGAAAGTGATCATGACCAAGAATCTTACGAAGTTTATAAATCACATCACCATAGAAGTCAGGTTGTGATAGTCCTTGTCGCAGAAGAGTCCTTAAATTGAATAATTTGAAAAGCAATAAACCTGAAATCAAAATTTTAGCACTTTTCAGCATGTAATTGATTTGTATACATTTTCAATTATTATTGAGGTGATCATTAGAAATAAAATCACCTTAAGGACTCACACCACTACTATCTCCCTTAAATACTCGTGCCCTACAGATGAAGGAGGTAGATAAAAAACAAAACAAGTTCGCTTTTCTACATTTTACAGGATACATTAGTTTATTCTTTACCAGGTTCTAAATCTACAGCATTTTAGGAAGAGATCACAGAAAAGTGCATGTTGATATAAGATTTCTAGCTAATTCTGCCTCATTTTACACATCATGGGTCTAATCTACACGGCGTTGTATTTTTGTCTAAATTTTGATAGCAAATATGAAATAAAAAAAAGTTCAATCTGGTAAATATTTGTTAAAAGTTAATAACATGCAGATTTTGGACCAATGAAGAATTTAAGCATAAATACATGTTGCAATTTTTTTTTTTTTCTATGCCACGAACAAAAACATTACGATGGGACCCTATGGAAAATTAATTGTGGTGTGAGACGTTATGAGAATGAATGCATTACCACATAATTACGAAAAATAAAAAATAAAAAAAATAAAAAAAGAATCGGGCGAGCTTGTAAAGTAGTATGTATATATTGAAGTTTATATTATTATAGGCAAGCTGGCATAGGTTATTCAGGTAATATTCATGTTGGAGGGCTTTTATATTTTCTAGTGGCAGGTTGGACAATATGTGTTACCCTCCCACCAATCCCACCCATCCCTTAGATACTGCTCTCTTATGTCCTGAGTAATTATCCAAATTTTGCCCAATACTTAACAGTTACTCAGTCACTTTGAGCGCAGTATAACTGGGGATACTTTTACATCGTATCTGTACACAGGTAACATTATGATTTACAAGAAAAAACTGTTTGGCTCTTTCTTGACTCGAACACACGACGTTCTAATTTACAGTCCAACGTGATTACCACTAAGCTATTGCGACTTTTTAAGAGCATTGTATATTTAGTAGCAGATGTTATGATGCAAAATATTACTGACGTCCGTGAATGCTACTTTTCCTGTTCGATATGTATGTCTACTTAATATATTTGAACGGCCCTCAAAATACATCACTATGTACTCCATCGTCTCGCACATGTAAATAACCATGTGCGATGTAATACTACTTATAATATTATTAATTTAACTAAGATTCCGTCTCAAAATTTTAATCTCTATTTTTTATTTAGCGAATGAAACGTTTGTGCGCGAACGTGTGCGATAGTTATTACGTAATGACTATTTAGTGTTAGAAATGCTACTACATACCAACACAAGTCTGTGGTGTAGTGGTAAAACCTTCATGTTACAAATAAAACTGCAATAAACCGGGTTCAAATAAATACTGATAAAGGTGATCCGTTGTGAACAACAAACACAAATAAGAGAATAAAGCAGCAGACTCGGTTTTATTGAGTCTGTTCATGAGAAGTAATGAAAGAAGCAACACCTATCACGCCCCCTTTATCTTCGTATGGTGCGTGGTCGTTTTAGTTATTATTTCAGTATTATGGGGGAATTGACCTATTCGACAATTTAAAGGTACGCATGTGAACTATATACGAGTATATTTGTAAATTTAAAGATATTTGCGATATGAATCTGAGCTTTGTTTTGTCTTCATTTAAACAAGTGTTTAATAATAATGTCTCAAATATGGCTATGGTTGACGTTTTTCATAAAAGTCGCGTTGCACTCAATTGACAACATTTTTAGTATCAAAGAATGTTACTTTTAGTCACATGCAATTATTTGTTTATCATACTGTTCATCTTGACGAAAACTTTCATCTGATATATACATTATATCATTTAAATTAAGCTGTAAACTCTTATTTATAGAAAGTTCTATTTCTTTCGCCGCTTTTTTACCACGGAATTTCAAGAAAGAAACGACGTTAAAGCCATTTATCATTTAAACGGCACGATACAAAACTTCACAGTTCCGCCTGAAGTTATGTTGCCCTGCCTTGGCTGATGATATGAATTTATTAAGTCTTTCCCATTATGGACTCAACTTATGCTAAGCATCTGCTACGAATACTCGTGTTTATGGCGTTACGAATACAATGCTTCGGAATAAGCAGTAATGGTTCTAAATGAAAATAATTCTTCCTATAATAATATAAACAGAGGATGGATACACGGCATAGACAATGTCAACGAAGTTTAACAATTCATCCATTTGGGGAAAACATGCAGTAAATGCTTGAAAATAACAGATATTATAAAGTCGTGTTACAATAAACTTAGAGGTACATATTTTATCTTAGTAAACTCTGGTCTTTTTGGCAATGGCTTGCAGCCACTAACATGAAGGTACAAACTTACAATGATGTGGTTCTTCCAAAAGCTCAATAGGGCAATGAAAGTTGGTCATTTTGATTATAAGTGATGTATTAACAATAGAGAGGCCACACAGACTATGCGCTAAACATATGCAAGGTTTTCATATTAGAACAAGAACTGATGTGGATCTAAGTTTAATTGTTTACCAATTGCATCTGAAATAGACCGGCGGAGACTTAACTTGCTTGGACACCTGTGTAGGTTACAAAGAGACTGTGCTAAGAGAAGGTCGAGAGGATCGGTAGTATCCATCAGGTCTGCAATCCTGTGGTGCCGATTAATGGGGTAATCAGACCCTTTCGACTGTTTTCCCATCTCTTAAGTTGGATTGTCGGGATCTTGGTATTACCAGAGTTCGCAGAGTTTGGTGGACTCCGTGTATTACCAGAGTTCGCCGGTTTTGGTGGAATCCGGGTAGCACCATAGTTTGCCGATTTCTTACTAGATGTAGTAGATGTAGAAGGAGTTTGAGGCTTGGGAGCCAACGGAGGCTTTTGAGAGGATGACTTGAAATAGAAAGGACACAAGATTGAGTTTGGGAAAATGAAGACGTTTTGGAAGTATTAATGTTATCGAGAACGGTCTTAGTGTAAGTGTCGGAGGCATAAGGCCAGGTTATCTCAGTCTGCACCTCGATGTACCCGATAACTTTTTTTCTCCACAACCCTACTCACATCGGAGTAATATTTGCCAGATGGAGTGGGCGGAGTAAGACTTTCAACAATTGGTCTATCCACTGGGAAATAGAGATGTTTTCTATTTTGATTTTCTGAATTTCTCTCTCGTCCTTCTTTTTTGGACGGTCTTTCGAGAAAGCCCCGTGGCCCCCTTGCAATTAACCCAAGATGCTGGATTTGTGCAGTTAGAGAAATCGCTTGCATTTTTCTCGATGATGCCCAAACTGTTTGGCAATTGAAACATGTCGGGATAGAAGGATCTACTGGTAAAACAATAAATCCAGTCTTACTATTCTTAGGAAGAGTTGGTGCGCTGAAAGTAAGCACAAATGTATTAGTAGGAGTGGGAATTTCACCCATCCTTGTATTCAAAGGTACTACATCAGTCACACCTTGTTTGTTAAGGTCAATAGTCATTTACTCAAGAGTGCAGTGCTCCAGTTCCCTAGAGCACACAACAGCCTTTGAGGTATTCAGAGGCATATAAGGTATCACCTCAGGAATATTGAAAAAGGTCTTGATTTTTAGGATATTGTCAATCTCATTAAAAACAAAACTGCATTGGAGGTCATGTCAGATTGACGTTACAATTAGCCAATCAGATTTCCGCCAACAAAATCGCTCGGTATTGAAAGTGGATAGACGTTATCAATCGCAATAATCTCGGTTCATTATATATTTACGGATACAAATAGAGCGTTCCGAAAGATAAAAAAATGGCATCACCCATGATTTTCTTTGTATCCTTGGTGTAAATCATGCAATTCATAGCATTTCTTTGATTGTATCTTGCACTCCACAGCAATAACTTAACGACTTTATCTTTTTTCCCCGGATATATGTGTTTTATGAGGATTTTCATTTGTTCAGTCTACTCGAGCGTCATCTGTAGTAACCGACGAATGGATAGACACATTAAATCGTATACTGTTAACTGAACGACTTTCAGACCACCAAAAATGAACAGGGTGTTTTCGTCGGATCGAGCCTTGTCATTTAAACGGAAGAAGATAGTGCTATGTAACCATTTGAAAATTATATGACAACATCTCATTTAGCCAAATGTATGGAGAGAGTCCACACAACTGACATAAACATCTAACAAAACTGAAATCATTACATTTTAAAACAAAAAGCAAATTGTTTGAGTCCAGGAGAATGACAGATAAACATAATGCACCTATCAATGTGTCCCTAAATCCCATCCATAGGAGCTATATTTATGTTGGTACCGTATTTTTTCTGTTTACCTACCCCATTGTCAACAATGACAGCTAATTCAAGCGGTATGCCCCCTGTCCCCGCCCTCCTTGGTAGTGGAACACATTGATAGGTGCATACATCCTGGCATGCTCATGGTTTTGTTTTCATGTTTAAAAGAGTAATTCAATCTACATGTACACATATTAACCCTCAGAAAGTCGGTTATGTTTGTTTTATGTGCTTCAGTTTCATATATTTTATAATTATATTAAGGCCGACCATACCAAATTATTGGATTGCTGTTTCCCTATCTACCCACGACAAAGAGCCCTTCAACATATATTTTTTATAGCAATTCTTTTAACGTAATTGTTTTGGTTGTTGCTATCTTCAGTATATTTTTCCTTAATATCTTATGGTGTTTACTGTCCTTGACCAATACTTTTACCTACATACTACATACCCATTTATTAAATCCTGGGTCGGGAAAAGCAAACAAATACTTGTAAGGATGGCCTAATTTACATATGCATTACATTAAGCTGCATGTTAACTTTGGTTTAATTATTGTTAATGAAAATGTTTGGTCTGGAGAACGCGTTTCTGTTGCTAAATTATAAATATTCTGTGTTAAAAGGGGTTAATGTTGTTAACAGTTGTACATGGATGTTATTCAAATAAAGTGTTCTTTGATCCAAAAGCAATAATTTCGAAGAGCCTTAATACAGCATAGGAATTAATATTAATGATGAATCATTATATACATAAACAAGAGCTGTCGGAGAACAGCGCAGCTCGACTAGTCGATTTTTCAGAGAATAATAAATTATATAGCTAGTATATACAATCAGAAAACAAGGCTAAAACAATGTGGTGTGGGGTTTGGGGACGGGCTTTTATAGGAACTCTGGCCGATATAAAATTATGTGTGAAATTTTATTATTTTTATCTGTTTTAATCCAAAATTGCTGTCATTTTAAAGAAATTTATGGTCGAAAGGCAACTCGGGGCAGGACGGTATCGCATCATTGATAAAACAAAACAACACAGACATATGTAAAAAAAAGTAATGATTGGATGGTTGGTTTGTGGGTGGGTGGGGTGGGGTGGGGAGGCGGGGGAGCGAGGCGGACATAGCTATATGTGTAAGAATTAACCAAAATAACACAGAAATATGTAAAAAAAAATGGCGGGGAAGGAGCAACATAGCTACGTGTAAGAATTGACCAAAACAACACAGAAATATGTAAAAAAAAATGGCGGGGAAGGAGCAACATAGCTACGTGTAAGAATTGACCAAAACAACACAGAAATATGTAAAAAAAAAAGAAAAGTTTCGAGTGGGGTGTTGGAGGGGGTGGTGGGGGGAGCAACATGCAACATAGCTATATATGTGTAAAAAAATACAAAAAAAAAAATGAGTTTTGAGTGGGGGAGGGGGAGGGCAACATGACTATAGGTGTAAGAATTGACCAATACAACACAGAATTGTGTAAATAAATTGAGTTTCGATGGGGTGGGGGAGGGGTTGGGGTGGTGGGGGCAACATAGCTATATATGTGTAAGAATTGACCAAAACAACACAGATATGTAAAAAAAATCAAGAAAATTGAGTTTCGAGTGGGGGCGGGGTGGGGAGCAGGGGCAACATGTGTAAGAATTGACCAAAACAACACATAAATATGAACAAATAAAAATCGATTTTCGAGTGGTGGGGT